>JASDQU010306142.1:30295-41330 GCA_032191745.1 Picea mariana
GAGGCCTTTCATTCCAGTCATGTAGTATCCACTGTGCCGCCACCATTGGAAGAACTAGAGTTGGGAGATGAGCCAGCCCAACTCTGTCGACTAGCATATGAAACTGAAGCTCACCTTCGACGAGCACAAGAAGAAACAAAACAAGCCACCCATGCCTTGAATCAAGTACAAGGAGTACTCGTAGAACAATTTCAACTTGCAGAATAGGAGAAGGTTTCTCTCCAGGCAAAGTTTTAAGAAGAAAAAACATAGATTCAGCAAGAAAAAGAATAGTTGCTCGTAGAGCAACTCAAAGTAAAAGAAGAAATCAAGAGAGCACTTCGCTTTGTGATAGGATTAGAGCCACAAGCACAAGAATGATTCACACATCAATTAGAGCAGCTCAAATAAGCTATCCAACAGCTACAACAATGAATAACAGACTTAGAGCTCTGCACATTGCCCAACACCCTACAGGATGTGAGGGGTCAAAGAGAATCAACTGCTCGAAGTGCAGTTGAGAGATTAAAGGCCCCCACCATCGAATGTAAGAAAATCAGTGATCAGAGTGCCCAGACCTATGAGAAACGCACTGAGAATATAGAACTGAAGGCACTGGAGTAATAGCTCCAAGAGGTGAAGTATCAAGTAGAAACGATACAGGTGCAGTTGTAGCGCCTTTCAGTTGTGGAAAGAATGAAGATATTCCAAGAGCAGTGGACTGCCCAGTAGTAGGTCCACACTATTTAGAGCAAAGTTATGGAAGTAACTCAGAGGCTCCAACCTGTACAGAATGAGGCTTACCTACTATTCATAGAGATCGAAGGCTGCGGAGTGGTACTGAAGCAAGTTGTCACTGCAGCTAAACAACACCTAGAGGGACCTGTCAATGAAGCAGTCATATAAGAGTTCATTGAATATGAGGTCATGAAGCAGAATTATCCTTATCAGAGTGACTCAGGACAAGTTACAGGTGAGTGTTGGGGGCTTGTTGGCCCTTGACCAAGTTTTGAGGATCCTTGGTCACGTTTGACCTATTTTTGGGACTTCGACAAGATATCAAAGGTGGAGCACAAGATGAAGTGGAGATCATGGGATCTTGGCCCCTTTTAGTGCCCCTTTTTGGTTTTGGGATTATGTAACGGGTATGGGAATGTTGAACCATGGATTTACCCATGCTTAGGCCTATTTTGTATGTATAAAGAGATGCTAAGGTGATGAAGTCAGTATGAATGGATAAGTTCCCTTTGGCTAGATGAAATTGATGGTTGTAGTCCAATCTATGTGATTGACAGTGCCAAGTGCTAAGAGGATATTTCTTTTGTGCATACTATGTGAGACTTGCAGAGCTAAGTGAAAGTCATTGTAAGAGACTATGGAAGCTTGTGTGCTTAGATATAATCAGGGAAGGAGGATCTAGCAATTTGCACATATCCCATGGACTCTGCGAAGTAGGGTTTTTGAGGCGTTGTGCATGTAACTGATTGAATAAGCTAATAAATAATACAAAGAGTTGGTGGACGAAGCCCCAGGGTGGGGGTGGGCCACGTACATGTTTTGTTTCTCTTCTTTGTGCGATGTGTTGATGTGTTTATATGTTAATGTTCTTAGGGATTCGATATAGATGAATGGTAGATAGATATGCTAATGCTATGTAGTATGGATCTAACCTATGTGGATATGCTTAGTGCTTAAATACCTTAGATCTGAATTAATATTGTGATACTCTGTAATTAGGGTTTAACTGAATTGTAACTAAGACTGGATACAGATGAATGTTAATTGTTGAGTGCTCTGTTAAGTGTTCAAATCATAGATTTGTGTCCTAGCTAAGGTTGTAGACATCTGAGTCCTGCAACCACCCATGCCTCTACCTTGGGTGAGAATTCATCTTCTTCGTAGGTGTTGCCGAAAGGGCCAGTAGTTAGTGTTTTTTTTGTGTTGTTGTAGCATTGAAACCTGGGTCTGCCTCTATGCCAACAATGACCTTCTCATCACTTAGCCACCTTCCCACACTGCCTCACCACCTTCTACCTCAATACTTCCCCATAGCCATGCACAATGTTAAATATCTAATTTAATACATTTTCTAACTGTGATGTTATGTATAAAGTAATTCATAACTACATGCAAGAGTTTTCATTATCTTACTAGGGACAAGTTATGTAATGTATGTTTTACCAATATCTTTTTTAATTGCAGAGCAGTCAAAATCACCTTTTATTGGCTTATGGATGCACTTTGTTTACTCAATCTCTACACATACATCTATTTTTCCAGTTGTTGTAATGATACCAAATCAAAGAAGAGAATTTTCAGTGGTCAGTTAATCAATGGTATCTCCTACTATGATGGAATTGTCAAGTTCCATGAACAACTACTGTTAATATGCATTATATGTAAGGAAAAACCATACATATTGTTCATATTGGAAGCAATTTTATTAATCTACAAGGTAAATATCTGCTGTCGTCTTTATGTAGCTATATTAATTTATTTTCTTTGTCATGTTAGTTTGAATTTGAGTTAGCAACCTCTAGTTATAGAATTCATTGAAGAAAAGTAAATTCAAATCTTCAATTGAAGGATGGAGAATAATAATAATAATCAAGGCATTGGAACGAAATGAAACAATAGTAGTTAACAACATACAATAAAAACATAGGAAAAAAATAAATGAACTCAACCAGATTTTTTTTCTTTATTCATAGGTGAAAGGACATCCAGATAGGAGATCAAAAAATGCACAACTACACAAACTATTTATACTTATCTGGTTAATTTCATCTTAAGCTTCTTTCCCATTGTCATCTTGTCCATGATTTGATATTTCTTCCTTAGCTTCTTCCACAACAAAATCCTTTCTTAAAAGACATGGGATCTCTCTTTTAAGTTGCATTATCTTCCATAAAATAAATATTTATGCCTTTTAGTATATGTCTATCAAATAGCCATATTTTCCTTCGGAATAAATGATAGTAATAAAGAATGCTTCATATGGAAAGTACTCTAGCCTATTCATGAAATTTGCATTCAATGTACCATATAACAGGGGCCTGAATTATCCCTTTCATTGTTGTGCGAACTTCAAAGCATCAATTGGTAGAAAGTATCAACCAAGCATTAGCAATAACTAAGAAAAAAAATTGTTACAATTATTTTATGCATTTTTATTGATATGTAGTCCATTGTCATGGCTTTGAAAATACATGAAAAAACAATGGGGTTTTCTATCTCATGAAACGGTAAGTTGGTGCAGTGACCAAGCAAAGAAGGAGGTGCAACTAGCTAGCAAAGCAGGAGATGAACTAAAAATATTGTTCTGGTCTAACAAGTAGACACAAAAAGAAGAGTTAGATCTAAGTTTAGGTTATCACTTACTAACTATGTCGTTGGTGATGGCACTTGTACATTTGGGTCAAATTACGATGGTGCGTTCGACCTGTTAGCATCCTATAATGATAGGAAACCTGATCGTATAGATATGATTGGTGGGTATCATAATGAAGTTCATGGATTTCTGGTCTTGTTGTCTATTTGACATAAAACTTTCCAAGTTATTTTCATTAGGAAATAAGATGGATCACTAGATGAATGATTTTTGAGTTAGAGCTCTTTAAGAAGAGCTTTGGATTTTCCTTTTCAAATAAGTGATGAGTCTGTACTTTTATTAGAAAAACTCTAAAATTTCACTTTCGGCAGCTAAGGGCATTTTTCTCAAAGTATTCTAAGCTACCAAAAATTGTCTCTTTTGGTAGCTAAAATGGTATKYGTGAGGCATTTTAAGCTATCAAAAAGMAGAGAGTTGGTTAATGGTCAGACTGTCCCATTGYATTCTTTAACCTCCATCTGTACACAACATCATCATCTCAAGTGCTGCTGAAATCAACTGAAATTAAATCATAATACGATCTGGGTAAGTGTTTGTTTGTCTGTTATGATTATTTAATGATATCTGTTTAACCCTTATCTAGTAGATTCGATCACCATCATCTCACATCATTTTTTTTTCTTGATCCATCATGTGGTTTTTTCTGTCATGATCGAATGATACAATTATCACTGTGATTGGTTTTTCATTCTTTATCAAGGGTTTTCATTCAAACTTTTTTTCCCATACCACGCATTTTCCTTCGCCCAAACTTCAATTCATCCCCTATCAGCGCCACTGTATCTCCCCACATCCAATTTTGTTGTAGTGTAGGTATTGACAACCGTTATTGCAGATGAATAAGGGAGGAAATTTGCTCAGGAAGGAGCTCAATGACATAACTTATCTGGAATCTCACCCTGAGGTTTTTCCAGATGTTCAGAGACGTTGGTTGCTACAGATTCTGTGAAAAACTCCAAGGATTTCAACAAGGTGTTACCCATGACTTTGGTCATCATGATGATGTATTGATGATGGTGTACTCATGCTCTTCATAAGAACTTTTTCCTGAGAAAAGTTACTTTCATCTCTTCCAAGAAAACTCATTTTTCAAGCAAGTTCATAGGCTACTAGTATATTTGGCTGTGAGAATGACCCATTCTCACAGGCTGCCTTAAGACAGGGTGAGAACTTCTCGCACTGTGTTGAACAACTAGGGTGCAAACTCTTCCTAAAGCAAGGAAAAAGATGAATTCTCGATGCTTCTAGAAGGGAATCTTCTAGAAGGATGGGTTGGCATTCGAATGGTTATCCTAGTACTAGATTCCCTGATATTTTGGGATCATTCTTATCTAAGTAAATAATTCATTCTCTCCTATATATTGAGGGAATTCTCATGGAAAAGGTTAAGCAAGATTCATTGGAGAATTGGTGAAAGAATTGTGTGAAGGATTGAGCTTGAACAACAGCTTGGAGATTCCAGCAAGTCTATCAAAAGGATTTGATCTTCTTCATGTAAGGATTGAGCAAGTGTGTGTGTCGGAGCCAAGAGTCATCGAAAGGAAGTTTGCGACATCAAGGCTCAATTTGTAATCTTTACTTTCAATTAATATAATACAGTGGCATGTCCCTTTCCCATAAAGCTATTTCCACTTTATTTTGTAATTCCTTGATCATACACATATGTTAACTATTGAATAGATTGTGCTATCTTCACTTTGGTTGGTTTGTGTTGTCTTGGTGTTGACTTCATGAGAGCACTGGAGCAAAGCGGGAGAAACAAATACCCTAGGAAGCGATAATAAGGTATGTTATTTGTTCTTGCCTCCTAGTTAATTCAATGGTCTAAGCTTAGGGAAAGAGTCATGTCATGTCTTGCTTTGTTCTAGATCCAGCTGGATCTAGGGAGATCTATTAGTGTCCGCACATACCGATTAATCCAATAACAACGTGGAAGGACAACTCAACACTTCAGAATCATTTCAGAATCTCAAATGTTGGGAGTTATGGTGAATCTTTTGGAGTTGGTTGGAAAAATAGAATAAGATCAAACACTTGGGAACAAAATGATCATGATCGATCAGGGAGTTTCACTCTGAAGTCTTGAATGTAACTAAACTTAGGTAGAAGTTAGGTTTTTGTTTTGGAGGTAGATGAGTAGTTGGGGGGAACCCTAAGGACCCTCTGAGTTAAATAGAGGTTTTGTACACCCAAATGAGGCTGTTGCAAGTTAGTAGGAATTTTCTAAGTTTTAAGTTATTGTTTTGATATTAGATGTAGCCATTTACTTTTTGAATGAATATGACAGAGGAAAATTGATCCATATGCATAGTATTGTTATTGTTTGCAATTCTATGTTATTGGGTTTTCATAAATGAATGAATTTCGTTATGAATGGATGAAAACTGTGAACGTCAATATAAGTTTCAATTGTTTCAATTATGTTGAGTGAGTTCAAGGTCTGCACACCGAATGTAAGGAGTGTCTTGATGGAATATGTTTCAATTCTGAAGCTCAAAAGAGATAGCACGAAACATTTCCTTTGCAAGGAGTGAAAAGTGACTGTTGCAAGGCATGCACAGTCACCCACAAGAACTAAGTCTTTCATAAGAATATTCTTCAAGGAGTGCATAGATATGGAAGCTCAGGAGGAAGAGATACAACAACCACTAGATCAACTACAGGGAGAAATATGGGCCATGGGATCAGAGTCCAAAAAGGAGGAACATGCACAATTGGAGAACATATATCATTCATCATATGTAGACACGAAGGAATAATAGTCATTGGATCCAATTAAAGTGCATCTATCTTAACCCTTTGAAAGCGTATAGGAGAATTAGACTTATTATATTTCGAAATAATTAGAGTCATCCATTTTCAAGGGGGGACACATGGCGAGAGATTAAAATTTCACTAACTTGGGACTCAGAGAAGTCAAAGGCAGAGTTATAAGAACTCACAAGTCATGAAATTGATATTTTATCATAGTCGTTGATCGAAGGAGGAAGTTGAACTGTAGATCTAGTTTCATCAGGAGTTCAGAACTCAGGAAATTAGAGGTATGAGTTTTGGGAATTCACAAATTTATAAATCGTGATTTGATCTGAACTTTCAGATCAAGGGGAGATCTATACCGTTGATTACTGAGAGAAAATGAGATATCAAGAGTTCGGATATCAGGATAAGGGAGGTGAGTGGTTTCCCAACTTCATGAAACGTGAAGTACCGATTCACGAAGAGTTAATCTGGGTCGTCCAATCATGGGGAGTTGTGAGCCATTGATCTAGCACACATAAATTTTGAGTTTCAGAAGTATGAACAAGTGGATGAAATGCCTTTTGAGTTAGGTGAGTGGTCATAGTGAAGGGTCACATCGATGAAGGGGAATGGAGGGGCTAGCACACGTTAGGCACCTATTGGGATTTCAGAAGTCGGAGAATCAGGGTTGGCTCATACAAAAACACTCGATACGCAAAATCCCGATGCGCCTTTGGTTAGGCGAGTGATCACACCATGGTCACATAACGAAATGAGTTTAGCCAGAGAAGAGGTAGTACCTGATTCACGGGGAAGATGAACAGGGCTCAAGAGAGAACCCACAAGTCTCATACAACCTGTGCATTTGTGGAAAGGACCCGTGTAAGTGGGATTGGGTGTGGCAGAGACCCAAAGATTCGATCTAACTCAGTTTTCTTGATCAATCCTAGACCGGGAGATCATGCAACCCTTAGGAGAGAAGGGGGATATGAATCAAGTGGTATCAGAGCCAAAGTTTTTCTTGCAGACAATAGGCAAAGAAGAGGATACAAAATAACTTTAAGTTATACTCTGTGTGTGACAAATAATCAGCACAATGCYGCCAAGGAAATGAGTGGAGCCTCTTTTAGCCAATMGGGCTGTAGAAAGGGAGATGCGAGAACTTCGTGCAAGATTGGAGGCAATAGAGGTAGTGAAAAGAAGATAACTTGATGTTGGAGACATCAACGATGTAGAGAGTGAAGAGATAGAATTCGAAGAAGTTGTAGGAGAAAATGTTTCCGAAGAACGCTTGATGAGAGCAGTTGTCAGATTGGGAGCTAGAGCCAAAATAGAGGTCCCAATGTACGAAGGTAATTTGGATGTTGAAGACCTACTAGATTGGGTTAGGTCCATGGAMAAATATTTTGAGTGTGAAGATGTCGATGAGGAGAAAAGGGTGATACATGCTATAACCAGGCTAAAAGGACATGCAACATTGTGGTGGGATGAATTGCAGGTAGAGAGGAGAAGCAAAGGAAAACAAAAGATAAATAATTGGGACATAATGGTAGCCAAGMTGAAGGATAAATTCATGSCCAAAGATTATCAAATMAATCTATCCAGGAAGCTACAGAACCTGAGGCAAAAGGGTATGATAGTTAAAGAGTACACATAGGAGTTCTACAAGATGAAAATCAAAACTGGATAAAGGGAGAAGGATGAAGAAAAATTTTCTAGGTATATAAGTGGCTTGAGGTATGAAATCTAGGATGAGATCAACATGATGTCAGCAAGGACTATGGAGGATGCTTATTAGTTTGCACTGAAGGTAGATGAGAAGTTGGCCAGAAAAAAAAACCAACGAGGCAGAGGTAGAAGCCCAGCTCTGAACAAAGGCAAGGGATTTTCCCATGAAAAGGCACACAAATACAAAGATGAGGCTGATAAACCACACAGTCACTCAAAAATAGGAGAAAGTTCCCAAGGAAGAGAAGATGGTGGAAGAAATTCTTCCAAAGGAAGATGAAGAGGTAGAGGAGGAGAAGTGAGATGTTACACCTGTGGAAAGGCAATATATAAGTCTTGGGAATGTCTCAAGAGAAAGAAAGAAGGAGAAGGTGAAGCTCACATTTCGAAAGCACAAAAAAGAAATGTTGAAGCAGAAGGAGAAGAGGATGGACCATCTCCAATGTTGAGAAAAGTTCTCTTGAAAACAGAAGCAGAAGTTGAAAAGCCAGTGTAGAGGAACAATCTCTTCAGAACAACTTGCAATACTAAAGACAGAGTGTGCAAGGTGATAATTGACAATGGGAGCACTGAAAAATTAGTATCCTCAAATATGGTGGAGAAACTAGAGCTGGAGATGACTGCACACCTGAAACCATACAAAGTCTCATGGTTGCAGAAAGGACACTAGGTAAAGGTTACTAGACAATTTTGGGTTGAAATTAATATAGGAGGATATAGAGATGAAATTCTATGTGATGTAATTCCCATGAAAGAGACTCAGAATCCAACTCTCGAGCACTCAGGGTTAGAAACCCTAGCAGAATTGGCTACTTCCTTAGAGAATAAAACAGAGCCTCCTACAGAGCAGATTGAAGTTTCAAGCCCTGTACGAGGAGCAACATCATCAAATAAGCCTTGAACACTCATCGAAGCAGCAAGGTATTTCAATTTTGCAATTTTGGTGAAAGCTAAGCTTTCGGTGGTTTAGGCGAACAAGACGATTGTTCATTAACCACTGAAAACAGAGCTTTTCGATGGTTAATATACTCATAATTCCCCTGTGTTAACCACTGAAACATGTCATTAGACAGAAAAGGTAAAATTTTGTCCATATCGAAGTTTTATTAATCCAAATCGCTTGAAAACTCTTTTAAAGGATAGATAGTGAATTATAGTCAAATATAAGATCCACTTTTGATGTAAAAGAGTTATAAGAGGTATTCAAGTTGGTTTTGGTACCTATTTTTGTGGCAACGAATTAGGTTTTTTTCCAAACTCAACAAATTCAAATCTTATCTCCTTCAAGAGTTATCAAACAACCTTGGAAGGCTATTTTTCACTGCACAAGGACTCTACATCATCTGAAGACCATGAAATGTGGAACTGACCTCATTTTGAGGATCATTCCTTATCTTTTGTAATCTAGTTTTTGACTTTCTATATTTAGTATTTCTGATCCACTCTTTCAGAATCTGAATACTGTATTGTAAGGCTATAAAGCCAAAGACATTTGGAGCACCAAGGGGTTCAATCCTGGATACATTTTGAATCATGTACTAGACTCTTATCTTGATATGAATCACAGTCTTCTTTTGCTACCAATGTCAGATTTGTTCATGTGTTTCATTACTTTGTACTTTGATTCAATTTAGCTCAGCTTTAAAGAACTATTATCTTCTTATTTAGATCATGAATTTGAATTAAAGGATATCTTATTATCTTGTATGACCCTGCATGTTAATGTACTTGGTTATCTAGATTAGTGTTCTTCATACCCTATTCCAATTACTTTATTTGATTATTGATTTCTAAAAGCACTGGCTCATTCTAATGCATGATAAGTTGTTCTTCTCATTAGCGCTTGAGTTATCCCATTGATCCAAATACACCTAATTATCACATTTCTTAAGTTACCAAGCATCTTTAGCCTACAACCCCAAAGACTTTCTTGGAGTGATAACAAATTAGTGTCGTTGTCGAGGAGAGGAGATTGAAGCTCGGCTTCCTTGGGAGACGACAAGATCCAACTTTGATGATAGACAAAGTATGGACATATATTCAGTTTTAATCATCTATTTGGCGACTCCATGAAGGATGGATTCAATGGTGACTCCACAACATTCATATGTCAAAAGCATTTTCTACTCTTTTGGCTCGAAGGTTTGCACCTCTCAATTTTTCTTTAGTTCCTGGTTTCCCACATCCAGTACCTGATATGTCGGAATGGGGAGATTTTATGCCTAGCTTCAAAGAGAGCAAAGAAGACAATCCTGCAGAACACCTCCTCAAGTTTCATGATTGCATGGATCTATTAGATCTATAGCATGAATATGTTTGTATGAATATGTTCATGTTTTCATTTTATGGTGATGCACGTCAGTGGTATTTTTCTTTACCTCCTTCCAGCATTTCATCATTGAAGGATTTTCAGAAACCATTCACTGACCACTGCAAAAGGTATTTTTCAGATGAGTTTTCATTTGATAATTGTTGTGATGAATATGAATTATATTTTAAGATTGGATATGTAAATATAGAAAGATCTCTCCCTCATAATATACAATATCCCTTTAATGATCATCAAGATGTTGTGTTTTCCTATCAACATAATACAAATGGATAATAAAGGAACTGAATGCCCTCTTACCATCCTTAAGTCTGATTGTTATGAATTGGAAGAGTTGGTTTCTTTCGCTACACAGAGAGATGATCATACATGTATACATGATGTGTTTAATGATAGCTTTGGAGAGTATAGTGCAATAGGGGACATCTATCATTGTAACCAATATATTGGTAATCTTCGGGAGGATAACTGTAGCATTGATGATTTTGACATTGTATCAAGTGCATCTACTGACTTAAGTTTTCATGAAGATGAGATTGTCCCCTTTGAAAACCCCAAAGATGATTATCAGATTGACACATTAGCAGGTGACGGTCTCATATCTATAGCAGATTCTAAAGGCAACCATCAGCTTTCTGATTTGCAGACCAAGGTAATTTTCAATAGATATGAGGAGGAAGGTGAAGAACAAAATTTTTTTGATCAACAATTGAGTTTGTATTTTCATTTGACAGAGGAAGAACAATCCACATTCAGTATTGATATCAGTGAAGACAACAAGCAACGAGATTTCAGTTCTCAGTTGGGACAGCAAGAAGACTTCCAAGGAAGACATCTATCTACAAACAAAGAGCTAGTCATGGAAGGAC
>JASDQU010306142.1:58070-70269 GCA_032191745.1 Picea mariana
TTAATGGGCATGAATAACAATGTTTACACATCCCTATGCACATATTTGAAGGTGAATGAATCTCGATATAGGGAATGGATACCTATATGGTATGGACTATACAAAAGTATGTGCAAGTACATATTAATTTTATGTTGCATCGTAAAGCCTGCCAAATGGTACCTTAACGAAATTTCAAGTGTTTTATAACAATTATACATGATTTTTCTCAAGAATCATGAATATGAGGTATTTTTTTTTATTTGAGGTCATTTGTAAAACTTATTTTCCAATTTGTAATTAATGGGCATTTAATGCATTGTTTTACGTGCCAAAGAGCATGAAATTGAGGTAGTTTGGAAATTGGTCAAATTTATAGTCAAAAGTTTCAGACTTTCGCAACAATTTCAGTGGTGAGGTTATTTTCTTATTTTGAGTTATGGAATTTAAGAGAATCCAATAAATTGGCATATGTGAGTCATTTTGCATGTGATTTTCATACTTGAGATCGAGAAGGCAATTTTCATTGGATTGAATGGAACTTAAACATGAAACCAAAGTGTGTAATTTAAGTTATTTTATTTTATGTTGTGTCATATCATTATATTCAATAAAAATAATTTTTAGTTTATGAATATTTGGATTCAAATCACATCATCATAATTCTGCAAACCACCCCAATATGATCAGTAAATTATTATGGATCAAGTTAGATACTGCATATAGATATGTGAAGTAGTAAGTGGTGTCTACGGATTTTCGGATCAAGTTGGTATCCGAGATATATTTTGGCATGTGTTGAAAGATATTGTTGTGATGAGATACAAGAGTTTAGTTTATGAATATCTTGAAGGTTTTTTACAAGAAAACAAGACAACTAAAGTTCTTATGAAGTTGAGACTACAAAATAAAATTAATCGAAAAATCTAGAGAGAAAATTGTGAGTTAAGAATGCAATTGCAAGATCTTGAGGAAGATAAGTAGAGGCTACAAGATCAACTGTTATATCATGAAAATTTCCACATGATTATTTTTCACGCGTTAAAGAGAAAGTTGCAAATGGTACCATCAACAAGTAAAGTTGGACAATCATAGAATGATATAGTCTCCCTTGCACTTTCTCCTTCCAAGAACATGATTGAGAAATAATATTCTTCATATTCCCATAAAGATGGAGAGTTCTCAAGGGTATCTAAAGTAAATATAACCTCATATGAAGAAGTCTTACATAAGAAAATTACCTCACCATCCAGTCTAGAGAAGAGTAACATTTTCAAGTCATCTCCTGGGAAATATGTGCTTGCTACAGAAGAAGGAATGAATACGTTTCTTACTAGAAAATGGTCTAGTTATCCATGTGCTTCTTATAGAACTAGAAACCATGATGTAGAGAAGTATTTGAGAGGAATGTTTGTGCAAGTAAATCCCTCCAAGAATAAGGTATATCATTTATCAAGTCAGAGGAAAAGGAGGAATGATAAGAAGGGATAGTGTAACAAAACAATATGCTCTTATTATGGTAAGAGTGGACACCAGATTGAGAAGTGTTGGACACTGTACCTTTACTCATGTCTGAAGAATAACTTGAAGGATGTAAAGACACTTGTAATAAGGCAAGACACATCTCTATATGAAGTTAATGATCTTACTAAAAGACTTGGGAAACAATACTTCCCAATGGATAATCTTGGTAAAGTGATATATGAATACATTGAAGAATGGTTCATGGAYAGTGTCTCATCTCACCCCATGATTGGGATGAGATCATTTTTTTTTTACCTTCTCAGAATATGATACAGATTCCTTAGTGGGATATGGAAAGAAAACCAAATAAGAAATAAGGGGGTATGTATATGCAAGATTCCATCTCGAGTCAGGAGGATTTATGGGAATAGAGAATATGTTGTATTTCCCAAACATAAAGGTAAACCTGCTCCCAATTACATAATTTGAAGATGATTCCTATGTATTTACATTTTAGTATGGCCGAGTTCTTTTGTATGCAAGAGAATATAATCCAAACACGACAATGGTAATTGGTATCCACAAAGAGAGGTTTCATAGGTTACTTGGAAGACCGATAGTATGGTCCAATGGTTACTTGGAATCGACATTAGATTCTACATCAAATTCAATGTTAGATTCAACATCAAAATTGGAGGCATTGTCAGAGGTCAGAAGTTGCGAGACTTCTCCCAGTACACTGGGGAGAATGAGTCCATAAGTAAACAATCTTTAAATTTTTTTAAATATGTATGTTTGTAAATATAATATGCATATGTGTAAATATCCTAAATTCTATTAGAAGGATGTTAAGTGAATCATTGTAAATTATAAGAGTGAGAGGGAATCTCTAAATTTGTATATTACCACCTTGTATGAGTGAGAAGAATTTTGTAAAGAGAGTTTCTATATTGTCGCCTTATATCTTGTAAAGAGTGAGAGTAATCTCGCTATATATTTCTAAATATCCACCTTTATACTTTGTTTTAGAGTGAGAGGAATCTTGTTAAAGAGATTTATGGATAACCGACTATACATATTGTTTTACAGTGAGAGGAATATCGTTATGAAGATTTCAAAGCCTCTAGACAATAATATGAACAATTGTGTTCTTGTAATCATATAAGGGGACACATAGGGATCAAATTGTATTAGAGAACATTCTTGATTCTGAAGAACTGAAAGCGAAGGAACAAAAGGATGAAGGTAGTTGGAACATGTAGACCAAGAGTGGAAAGAACATCAAAGTAATGCAAACATTTCTAGATATGGTAGAGAAATAATCCTCTTATAAGAGGCACATAAAGGTGCATGCTATAAGAATCTTTAAATACTATGTCATGTTCGTAAAAATTTATACCTTGAAAAAAATCAATCAAGGAAGGTACAAATGATAACAATACAAGTAAAATTTCTTTCCCAATGCAGGAGAAACAATGAACAAAGCATAAATTCAAGGACTTCTACAAATACATCGTTGTACAAGAATAAAGAGTCCAAATGGGGAAGACAGAGATAAACATTCAAATTGGTTTCATATTGGCTGAGATGGAATATCTTCAACAAAATGAGATGGGAGTGGATTTTGAAATACAAATACAGGTATTGTAGAGATTCAATGAACAAAACTTTTGTTTTCATGGAATATATAAGACAGAACCAGAGCTATATATATATATATCATATTAGCTACAGTGCTAGAGGGAAGAGTCAGAGCTGTATTCTAGAATAAGTTAGAATCATATATATATATATATATATATATATATATATTATATTAGCTACAGTGCCATAGGAAAGAGTCAGAGATATATTCCAGAGAAGTAGACAAAAGTACATTGATCTAGTACCTAATATTGAAGACCCAAATTGAAGACTTAATTCCAAAAGAATTAGCAAGATGGAAGAATGAAGAAGCTTCATCACTAAGTTACTGATAAGATAATTTCATTAAGATGGAAGAGTGAGTTAGAGTTAACATCACTAAGTTGTTGAGTATATATACTTTTGGAGGTCCAAAATTTATTCAATGGGATATGAGGATCTAAGTCTCCTTCACAGAGGTCGAAGAGGATGGCGAATGCTAAAAGAGGTCCCAGGGGATCCATAAATGCTCAAAATTCAACCATCTCAAATATTCTAAAAAATGGCATCATTGTGTATATATTATTTTCATCTTTCCAACGACACAAACAATTCATGAAACAGAGCTCGTATGAAAAAGTTACGGGAAGTCAAAGTCTAGCTCAGCTAGGTTAAAGTCAAAAGTCAAAGGGGTAAAAATGACACATGCCATGTCTGTACAGTAAAATGTGGCACAATTTTGTAGGTGAGATGGCCACACCCCAAGGTTCCATGTGGACTAATCGATTAATTGGGAAAAACAGTTGGCAGGTTGAGTTGGCATCCATACCCTCCAAGTGGTCTAATGGTGTGTTGACACGTGGCATTAGGTAGCCAATGAGAAGCTTCCATGTGGAAACTTCCCATTGGCCTATATGGTTAATGTATTGTAAAAATTTTGGAGTCAATATGGATCAATGTCGTGACCTCCATATCCACAAAAGTTTTAGCATACCCACCACAACCATCACACCATGAGTTGGGTCTTAACCATATTATGTTTCAAAAATTATTTGTATTTAAGTTAAGTCTCATATGGAGGGGGAAAGGGGTAGAGGAATAGATCCAACCCATAGTTTTAATGTATTACCATGTGAACATTGGTCATATCCACAAAGAGCCTAATAAACAATGCCGACAGATTTTTAAATATGGTATACCATGTAACACATATTATATATGGTATATAATATATACCATAAATATGGTAACACTATATATATATATATATATATATATTTAAAACTATATAAAAATCCAAAAAAAAATGGATAAGCCATGGACATGAATCGACCCTAGACCTCCTCTAGAATAGCGGGAGGCTTTAACCAACTAGCCAACCAACCCACATTTAGCATGATTCCGCTAAAATTAGTAATTAAGTTGCCAATAAATTCAGATGGTGGGTTAGGACCGTGGCCTATTTAATGCCATCAATCCCAATGTTTATAGACATTCCTATGCCCAGATTTTGAGGTGCACAGATCCTAATACATAATACATATCCTAAGATGGTACAGATTGTACGAAAGTATGTGTTAGTACAACTTAATTCTGTGTTGCACTATAAAGCGTGCCAAATGGTACCTTGACGTAATTTCAAGTGTTTTATATCAATTATGCTTGCTTTTTCACAAGGATCATGAATATTAGGTTCATATTTTTATTTGAAGTCATTTTTAAAACTTCTTTCTCAATTTTTCATTATTGGGAATTTAATGCATTGTTTTGCATGGTGAAGAGTGCGAAATTGAGCTATTTTGGAAATTGGTGAAGTTATTTTATTGTTTCGAGTTATGGAATTTAAGAGAATCCATTAACTTGGCATATGTGAGTCATTTTACATGTGATTTTGATACTTGAGATGGAGAAGGTAGTTTTCATTAGATTGAATGGAACTTAAAGATGAAACAAAAGTATGTAATTTGAGTTCTTTTATTTTTTGTTGTATCATCTCATTATCTTGAAGCAAGACAATATTCATTTTATGAGTTTTTGTGTTCAAAGCACATCATCAAAATTATGGAAACCACCTCAATATGATTAGTAAATTATTATGGATCTGTAACATCCCACTCTAGCACGCACTGAGCAGACTTATTCTTTTAGGACACTTGCGTGCAAGTGATTCTGGTCATTATACTATTGGTTGTTTGATTATGATCATGAGACATTGTAGATTTGATGTTATGTTTTTTTTGTTGTATTTACATAAACAAGTGTTATTGACTGGGTTCTCCTAAGTGTACATGACTTTGGATGTTGAGGATGTCGAGGCATCGATGAAACCCCTTAGACTCTGGATCAAGTCAGGGAGTGGATTGTTAGGGCTTGAATGTTGTTGATATGACATATGTACATATGATTATATATTATGATGTTGATTGTTACTGCTGATATGATTCGTTGATGGATGTAGGCTGATGATAGCTTGCCGACTAGACTCATATTTGGAGTAAAGGGGTCACGCATGACAACCAGAGACATAGAGGGAGAGATGTGGTAGCAACCCTGCCACAACCTACTAGTACTCCCGATGTGGCTCGAATTGTAGGTTAATGATTACCTAGTTCAAGAGACCCACTATGTTTTGAGGGAAGATTGTGACAGTCGCTCACGATGATTCTAAGGGGTGTGCAATAAGGCATGGTATTTATTCCTTAGAGGCCCTTAGTCTCCGACAAGATGCCCTGATGGATTATTGACTCCAAGGGTTTGATGTCTACCAAATTCAGTCAAGAGGTGAGGGACACCCCTGGAGCACGTAGTGCATCTTGAAGGGCACGTCACGTGAATAAAATGGAAAGAGGCGAGTGGCACCCTTGGAGCATGTGCTTCATCCTCAAGGGCATGTCACGATTTTAACTATGGTAATTTAATAAACCTAATACCTAAAAAAATGTGCCTCCTTAGGACCTGGTCGGCCTTAAAATGAATGATGTGATAAGTAAAGTTTAACAACAAATTTTCCCTTAAAAACTATCGCCAAGCCTAGTGAATTGAAAACCTAGGTCCATGTAGAACCTTTGAACAAAAAAACTAATTAGACATGTAACAAGAAGGGGGTAAAGAAAATTCAAGCATTAATAATTAAAGTAGAAATTTTAATAAAGGTTTAAATAATAAAAGGGGTATTTGGTTGCTTTTGTCTAAACCTGCTAATTCTGAAATTAGTTTTAAAAAGGGGAAACTATAAGAAAAAGGGAAACTTAAATAAAAGGGGGAAACCTAAGGAAAAGGGGAAACTTAAAAGAAAAAGGGGAATGTCTAACTTAGTAAGGAATATAGCCTTTGGATCTTTCTATTTATGAACTCAAATATGAATTAAGGTGTAAGTGACGCAGGAGCATCGCTCACTCATCAAGCGAGACAACATACTGAGAGGAAACAACTGGACAGTGCCAGCACACATTTTGAAATGCTTTGGAAATTGTTGCACCGCTCTTTAATGAAGTCATTCATAAAGAAGAACACTTGTATTGTAAAGGGGACCTTGAGCCTTTAAGATCTCGTCCTTAGTAGATAGGAAGGCATTTATTAGATTTAATGCAGGTAGATAGGACATTTATTTCTAGATTTGATAGCTTTAGAATTGTGAGGGAAAACGGATATAGACACCCTCCTTTGTATCATTGTAGCATTAGCAGTATTCAGGAGAAAGAGAGAGAGAAAGCAGAGAACCTGGGAAGAACACCCATGTACAGATTTGAAATTAATAGAATAGAATCTTTAATTCAAATTCTTGGCTGGTGTTGTTTCTTTGTGAATGATATTTTATGTGTTCATGAATGTTTGTTTTCTATTCATGCAATTGCTTTGAATATGCTGTGCATGTGATTTCAGAGGTTTTAATAGAAGTTTGAGAGATAAGAGAATAAGTTTCAATTGTTTCTCTGTATGAGCTAGGAGATTCCTGCATAGAGTGTAGTTGAATTCATCCGCATAGAGTGCGTTGATGAGGCTCGACAATTAAACCCTTATTCTCATTCACCTAGAAGTTTATTTGGGTTTGATAGAGCCGTGCAGAAGAAGTGCAGGCTGAATTTGAAGTCTCAGTAGCGAGTCTGAGCAAAGGGAGGCATAGACTGCTATTGCCAGAAGCGCATAGAATTCGAAAGACTCAATCCTTCGAGAGTTGTTGAGGTCAAGCACAAGAGTGTGCGCAAACTCTTTGAAAGGATAAGATTTGGCAAGATCAGGAGGGATAGTTCCTTCTTAACGTAGCGGAGGAGTTCCAGGAAATGGATCAAGGAAGGGTCGAGAAGGAGAAAGACATTGATTAAGAGAATTCATTACGGAGGAGGAGTTGACGACTAGGTCTTGCAGGGGAAGATTCACGAATTCCCTCCTACCATCGGATCTTGGAAAGTTGCACGGGATTTATCTCTGAGGCGCAGGTGGAGTCCAAGAGTCACTCAGGATTCGGCCTTCAGAATTGTGGAGGTGAGAGTTTCATACTGATCAAAATCGCGATTGGCAATTTCCCGAAGCCGTTGAAGTCGTCGACCATTATAGGGACAGGTGGCACCAGATCTCGGAGAGTCAGGATTTTACATTCGGGACTTCCCAGTGCAAAGAAATTGTGACGGGTATAATCATGATCATGCGATTCCTGATAGAACAAAGAGAGAAGGTGACGTAGCAAGGAGGAAGCGCACGTGCATATCGGAGTTCAGGATTCAGGAGTTGATAGCGCATGTGAACTGCGACTTCACATGTTTCGATTTCCTGATAGGAAAATCCTCGACGGGAACAAGGGATCATCGGCACCGAGAACCATCGGGGTTCAGGGTTTTGGAAAGCACGAGGAATGTGCCCACAAGAATCGCAACAACGCGAAAACCTGATTTCTCGACTAGGCAAAGGGGAGATCGTTGAGGGGGGGTATCTATGGGTATTGAGAACTCCCGAAGGGAGTTGGAAGAGTTCTTTAGCTCTTCAGGCCTAAGGGAAGAATTGTAAGGAAATATTTGGACACCGAGGAGCGTTTTTAGGAATGATTTTAGGTGGGTGAGGGAAATAGACAAATTTAATTAATTAAGAAAATTGATTTTCTGGTGCAACTAGGGGATCAAGAGACATGTGTATGGGGGAGGTTTTTCAAAATTATTTAAATGAAAAAGGAATATAATGAGAGTTTTGGGAAACTAATGACTAAGAAAATTCTATAAATAGGATGGCAGAGGAGGAAGGTAGGACACATCTAGCTTGTGTAACGTTACGCTGCCAAATTTTATCTTGACTGACTTTCTTTTGTGGGAGTTGGGATATCCAACTCGGGTAATAAGTGGTAGATCGACCTTGYGAGGAGAGCTGGGAGATAACATTCTATGGTATTGTGTGCGTGGACCCTTTGTAGCTCGAGGGGATCAGGGGGAAGAAGAGTACCCCGTGCATTGGCGAGGAGGTACCGGTGAGGTCACATCGGTTAGAAAGCAGGAGATGGACAGAGCCCGCGTGAGACAACAACTTCAGAGCATTCAAATTTGGCTACGGTACGCATGTGTATATTTGTATTGAATGGTAGTTGAATTCCCTATATATGCATCTCTCTAACGTCGAAAGCACATGTGCGTCACTGTGTTAAAAATTTAGTTAATTTTTTTTCCTGACAATTTACGCTTGTGAAATTTGGTTGAAGGGTAGTTAAATTATGTTCCTGCGCATTCAATTAAGGTACTTCTATTGTCTTAAAGTTTATGTTTTATTCATCGTAATACTATCCAGATATTTCATTTTTTCCTTTCAGCAAATTTGTCTTGATGAACCCAACATTTTATGATCAGAGAATTAAAAGTTATCCCAGCCTTATGCTCACTATACTTTTGATTTTATTTCCAATGGCAAACCCAAACTCTGAATTCAAATGACTTCTTTGTGGGTTTTTTTTTTATTGTTTTTAATACAAAGAAAAATTCAGTTGTTATCTTCTGTTCATTTATCCTTTAAGTTATTACTCTGTTCCCAAGAAATCGTCTAGGAGCCGAATCAACTATCTTTCACTCTGGTTTTAAATATTTAGATTCAAATTTTCTGATTTCCTTTGCATGGATAATAAGTATAGGATAATTTCTCTTCCCAGCAAGGAATTCTCTCCTAGGTGTTTATTCCCTCCTTAGCCTCTGTGATTATTGTGTTTTTTCTCTCTACAAATTCATTTTTAACTTGCCCAGAAATTCGTGTTAATTTGAATGACAAATTTGAATGTGTAAACGTGATTAATGTTGTTTTTACTCTACACAATTTTGTTTTTAAATTGCCCAACAATTTGTTTGATTGTACAATGAAAATGCCTCTTCATTACTCTGCAATTATTGTGTTATTACTGTCTCTTGTTTCCTTTTGAATCTCTAAACTCCTTCACTCTTGAAGTCTTTGCTAATTCTGGCTATTATTTTTCATCATTGATTGAATTTCTTGTAAAATTTGAATTATAATGGAGAGCTTAACTTGGTGCTATAACNTTTTGTTTTTAAATTGCCCAACAATTTGTTTGATTGTACAATGAAAATGCCTCTTCATTACTCTGCAATTATTGTGTTATTACTGTCTCTTGTTTCCTTTTGAATCTCTAAACTCCTTCACTCTTGAAGTCTTTGCTAATTCTGGCTATTATTTTTCATCATTGATTAAATTTCTTGTAAAATTTGAATTATAATGGAGAGCTTAACTTGGTGCTATAACTCTAACTTTCCTTTCAATGGAAGCTTGTGGGGTTTTCTCAACGAGAGTGTGGAACTAGTAGTCACCATTCTTTGCAAGTGATCGTTTTCCTACCCTTGTACAATTTTGAAGTTACAATGTGTGTGGCATTGCCATTGCTTACAGTCTAGAATAAAAACTTTAGTTAGGATTGGTGTAGAAATGTGTAGCCTTCTAGTTGAATCTACTTATGGTCGCTACTCTTTTAGTATGCACTTAGAATTACAATTGTGTTGTTTGCTGCCAATGTAATAAATAGAATTGAAGAACACAATCTGATTGTGAACTATTGTTTTCTTTTAATGACAAATTTTTTCCATTAAAAACCCTTGTGCATTATTCTCGTGCTCTCCAAAGACGTTTAGCATGATAGCAAGTTTTCCTAAGAAATCTAATTGTTATTTGACTTGTACTTCTTGAGGGAAGCCTCCTTTACATACTACCTCGATTAGGATAGTTAAGTCTTGAACCCTTGAACTAAGAGAAGGAGTTGGCTAGTGTATTTTTATTGTTATCCTATTACGATGCATATAAAATGTTAGTAGGATACGCAACTAAATTTTCAGCATTGTTTTCACACTTGCATATTTTGTGTAATGATGAAATGGTAGAATTCACTTAGAGATGGAATAGTTTAGCGACGACCATTTAAGTGTTGATAACCGCATAGTATTGGTTGCCATGATTAAATGTGAATGATCAAGTATTTTCTTAAATTATTTGTTGATGAAATTGTACCTTTAGATTACACAAAACCTTGGATTAATGTTATCCATGTCTAAATCGGTGAGATTTTTAGAAATTAAAACCTTTGGAAGAATTCAAAATCTGTTATTGGATTTATGACTCTCACAAAATTTTTATTTTAGGATAGTTGTATGGATTTTCCATCACTCATAATATTATCATTTAAACCATCTTTAATGATTGCCTCACTATGTAAATTTGTGGATGCACATAATGTAGGGTGAAAGTTGGCTAAGAATTGTGATGTTTATGTAGTATTACAAATCAAGATGTGTGTATGGATTACCATGACTAATTGAGTAATAAAGACCTACATAACTTCTAGTTAAAAACTTATTGAATAGACCCTTGTTTCATATTAAGTGGGTATTTGTTTTCTTCATAATAAAAGTTAAATTATTATTTTTCTCAACCGCATGGGTGCTAAATAAAAGATTAATTATTCCATATATAGAATTCTTCAATTGGTATTAGTTTAGTAATATGTGAATGAGCACTTTTTCAAAAGCAATGAATAAATTACTTTATTTAAGTTGACAAAATCATTTTTTTCCCCTTCCTTATGCGGTTAGTGATTTCATGAACTTAATCTACCTTTGGTGTTACTCATTTATTTGTATCCCTACTAAATTGGTTTTTCCTATTTGATATAAGGATAATAGGTCCTCAATGTTTATAATTATTTAGAGGTCTAACTCAAAATTTGCTAATGAAAAAGCGTATAGAAGTTGCACTAAGATTTTGTAGCTACAAAGTTCCTTTTAACACTTATCCTTTATTTTACTACCGTAAACCATTCTCCTTCAGTAATAATCTATGTCAGTGCCAGTGGAATTCAAACACATTGGATTATATGTTTGGTTGAAGATTTTTTAATAATTTTGTTGCGTGTGGGTCACTAGCACCCTTGCTACATTATGGCAATGTGTTGCCTTATGATTGGGTTAGTGCATGCATTAATCAATAAGTGCATATGAAACCTGGCTTAGGATCTTGCGCCTCCCACTGTGGATGATGTTGATGCTATAAGTAAGGTTGTACTTGTTGTAACATTATTGTGTTGTCTCTCACTCACCGAGAAGGTTCTAGTTACTAGTCGTCGAAGCAGTGGTGTTTGGATTGATTGATGTTGTCTTTTAGCTTAGTCGTCTTGGACTTAGTGTGTCAGGCGGGATGTAGACACCTCCTTTCTCCTTAGAACAATCTCCATCCTTGAGAACTTAAATGGTCAAAATCGATGGGAACCTGGGCTTGAGAATTGCTTATGTGTCCTAGACGTCCTAACGTTATAGGGTAGGACGGTCGGGTAGTCATTTTTGTTTGTCTGATTTATTTTCTCATATTGCATCCAGTTGCATGATGTGCTAGTATGTTGGGTCGTTATGTTTTTTGTTTCTTGAATTGCGTGCATTGTGTTCGTCATCAAGTTGTGTTGATTAATTGTTGTTGTTGTTACTTTCCTTCTTAAAAAAATAAAAATTCACTTGGTTTGTGTCGCATGAAATTGTAACGACGGGGTTGTTACCTATGGTATCAGAGTGGGTTCGACTTGCGACTTGGGATCACTACGGCTTCCATTGATTAGATAATTGACTATGATGTCGCTAATTAAATTGATTTGTATTTGTACACGTAATCATGGTTA
>JASDQU010306142.1:75681-97919 GCA_032191745.1 Picea mariana
TTCTTTGAGGCATATGCATGATGTTTTTCACGTATCTTTTTTGATACATTATGTTAGTGATCCTACCCATGTTATTGACATGAGTTCCTTCCAGGTATCAGATGAGGGTGATCTTACGGTGGAGTCAATCCGCATCCTAGACCATTACATTCAACAACTACGGTGTCGAACAGTAGATCAGGTCAAGGCCCAGTGTGATAACTATAGTCCACACTCGATGACCTGGGAGGACAAATATGATATGTGTTAGTAGTTCCCATTTTTTTTTCATAGCTAGATATATCATACTGTGATACACTTTTCAAAACTTACATACTGTAAAACTTTGGGGTGAAGTTTGAAACAAGAGGTGGTGTATGTAACATCTTTCTCAGGCACGCTCTGAGAGGACTTATTCTTTGAGGACACTTGCGTGCAAGTGATCCAGGTGATTATACTATTGGTTGTTTGATTATAATTATGATACATTGTGGATTTTATGTTATGTTAATTTTTTTTTATTTACATCGATTGGTGCTATTGACTTGGTTCTCCTGAGTGAGCGAGACTCTGGAAGTTGAGGATGTCGAGGCATCGATGAAATCCCTTCGACTCTGGATTGAGTCAGGGAGTGGATTATTAGGGTTTGAATGTTGTTGATATGAAATATGTACATATGATTAGATATTATGGTGTTTATTGTTACTGCTGACATGATTCATTGATGGATGCAGGCTAAGGATAGCTTGCTGACTAGAATCACATTTGGAGTAAAGGGGTCATGCATGAAAACCAAAGACATTGAGGGAGAGGTGTAGTAGCAGCCCTACCACAACCTACTAGCACTCTCATCATGGCTCGAACTGTAGGTTAATGATTACTTAGTTCGACAGACCTACGATGCCATGAGGGAAGATTGTGATAGTTGCTCACGATGATTCTAAGGGGTGCACAATAAGGAAAGGTCCTTACTCCTTAGAGGCCCTTATTCTCCCATAAGATCACCCGATGGAGTATTGAATCCATGGTTTTGATGTCTCCCAAATCCAGTCAACAGGAAAGTGGCACTCTTAAAGCGCGTAGGGTTTCTTGAAGGACATGTCACACGAATAAAACAGAAAGAGGCTAGTGGCACCCTTGGAGAAGGTGGTGTTTCCTAAAGGGAATGTCGCGATTTTAACTATGGTAAGTTAATAAACCTAATTCCTAAAAAACTATGCCTCCTTAGGACCTGGTTGGCCTTAAAATGAATTATGTGATAAGTAAATTTTAATAAAAAAATTTCCCTTAAAAACTATCACCAATCCTAGTCAATTGAAAAACTAGGTCTGAGTAGAACCTTTGAACAAACAAAATAATTAGACATGTAACACGAAGGGGGTAAAGAAAATTCGAGCATTAATAATTAAAGTGGAAAATTTAATAAAGGTATAAATAATAAAAGGGGTATTTCGTTGTGTTTGTCTAAACGTGCTAATTCTGAACTTAGTTATAAAAAGGGGAAACTTTAAGAAAAAGGGAAACTTAAAGAAAAGGGGGAAACCTAAGGAAAAGAGGAAACTTAAAGAAAAGGGGAAATTTAAAACAAAAATGGGAATGTCTAACTTAGTAAGGAACCTATCCTTTGGAACTTTCTATTTATGAACTCAACTAGGAATTAAGTAAGGCATAAGTCATTTAAGAATTGTAAGGGAATATTTGGACACCGAGGAGCATTTTTAGGAACGCTTTTAGGTGGGTGAGGGAAATAGAAAAATTTAATTAATTAATAAAATTGATTTTTGGGTGCAACTAGGGGATTGGGTGACGTGTACAGGGGAGGTTTTTATAAATTAATTAAATGAAAAAGAAATCTAATGAGGGTTTTGGGAAACTAATGACTAATAAAACTATAGAAAAATGATGGAGGAGGAGGAGGGTAGGAAACATCTGGCTTGCATAACGTTACGCTGCCAAATTTTATCTTGACTAAGTTTCTTTTGTGAGAGTTGGGATACCTAACTCGGGTAACGAGTGGTAGCTCAAACTTGCAAGGCGAGATGGGAGATAACATTCTCTGGTATTGTGTGTGTGGCCCTTTTGTGGCTCGGGGGGATCAGCGTGAATAAGAGTACCCCTATCATTGGCTGGGAGGTACCGGTGAGGTCACATCAGTTGGCAAGTGAGAGCTGGATGATGTGCATGCGGGACAATGACCTCAAAGAATTCACATTTGGCTACGGTACATATGTGTATATTTGTATTGAATGGTAGTTAAATTCCCTGTATATGCATCTCTCTAACGTCGAAAGAACGCATGCGTCACTGTGTTAAAAATTTAGTTAATTTTCTTTCCTGGCAATTTATGTTTGTGAAATTTGGTTGAAGGGTAGTTAAATTATGTTCCTACACCTTCAGTTAAGGTACTTCTATTGTGTTAAAGTTTATGTTTTATTTAGCATAATACTATCCATAAATTTGATTTTTTTCCTTTTAGCGAATTTTTCTTGATGAACCCAATGTTTTATGATCAAAGAATTCAAAGTTATCCCAACCTTATGCTCACTATAATTTTGATTTGATTTCCAATGGAGAACCCAAACTCTGAATGCAAATGACTTCTCTTCATTTTTTTTATTATTATTTTTAATACAAAGAAAAATTGTGTTTTTATCTTTTGTTCCTTTATCCTTTAAGTTATTAGTCCATGCCTGAGAAGTCATCCAGGAGCCGAATCGACTGTCATTCACTCTGGTGTTAAAGATTTAGATTCAAATGCCCTGCTTTCCTATGCATGGATAATAAGTGTAGGATCATTTCTCTGCACAACAAGGAATTATCTCCTAGGTGTTTATTCCCTCCTTTGCCTCTACGATTATTGTGCTTTTAATATCTTCAAATTCATTTTTAACTTGCTCATAAATTCATGTTAATTTGAATGTGTAAATGCAATTAATGTTGTTTTTACTCTCTACAATTTCATTTATAAATTTCCCAACAATTTGTTTTCTTGTACAACGAAAATTCCTCTTGATTACTATGTGTTTATTGTGTTATTACTGTCTCTTTCTTCCTTTCAAATCTCCAAACTCCTTCACTCTTGAAKTATTTTCTATTTCTGGCTATTATTTTTCACCGTTCATTAAATTTCTTATGGAAGCTTGTGGGGTTTTTCTCAACAAGAGTGTGGAACTAGTAGTCACCATTATTTCCAAGTGGTCGTTGTCCAGCCCTTGTACAGTTTTKAAGTTACGATGTGTGTGGCATTCTCATTKCTTACAGTCTAGAATAACAACTTTAGTTAGGAGAGGTGTAGCAATTCGTGGCCTTCTAGTTGAGTCTAGTTATGGTCGCTACTCTTTTAGTCTAAACTTAGAACTACAATTGGGTTGTTTCTTGCCAGTGTAATAAATAGAATTAAGGAACAAGATCYRATTGTGAACTGTTGTTTTATTTAAAACAAAAAAAAWTTCCATTAAAAACCTCTCTGAGTTATTCTCCTATTCTCCACAAAATTTTAGCACGATAGCAAGTTTTTGTAAGAAATATAATTTTTTTTTTACTTGTACTCCTTGAGGGAAGCCTTTTTTACATACTACCTCGATTAGGATCGTTAAGGCTTGAACCCTTGAACTAAGAGAAGGATATGACTAGTGTATTGTTATTGTTATCCTCTTACGATGCATATAAAATGTTAGTAGGATAATCAACTAAATTTTTGGCACTCTTTTCACACTTGCATATTTTGTCTAATGATGAAATGGTAGCAGTCACCTAGAGATGGAATAGTTTAGCGATGACCATTTAAGTGACGATAACAACATAGTATTGTTGGCCATGATTAAATTCGAATGATCAAGTATTTTCTTAAATTATTTGTTGCGAAATTGTACATTTAGAATACACTAAACCTTGAATTAATGCTATCCATGTCTAAATCGGTGAGATTTTTARAACTTAAAAACTTTGGAAGAATTCATAATATCTTATTGGATTTATGACTCTCACAAAAAATTTCTTTTAGGATAGTTCTATGGATTTTCCATCTCTCATAGTATTATCATTTAAACCATCTTTAATGATTTCCTCACTATGTAAATTTGTGGATGCACATAATGTAGGGTGAAAGTTGGCTAAGAATTGTGATGTTTATGTAGTATTACAAATCAAGATCTATGTATGGATTACCATGAATAATTGAATAATAAATACCTACATAACTTCTCATTAAAAACTTATTGAATAGACAGTTGTTTCATATTAAGTGGGTACTTGTTTTCTTCATAATAAAAGTTAGATTATGTTCCTTCTCAACTGCATGGGTGTTAAATAAAAGATTAGTTATTCCATATATATAATTCTTCAATTGGTATTAGTTTAGTAATATGTGTATGATAATGTTTTCAAAAAAAATGATTAAATTACTTTATTTAAGTTGATGAAATCATTTTGTTTCTCCTTCCTTATGCGGTTATTGATTTCACAAACTTAATCTACATTTGGTGTTACTCATTTATTCGTATCCATACTAAAATGGTTTTTCTTATTTGATATAAGGATAATAGGTCCTCAATGTTTATAGTTATTTGGAGGTCTAACTCAAATTTTTCTAATGAAAAAGAGTATAGAAGTTAGACTAAGATTTTGCAGCTACAAAGTTCCTTACTTTTAACACTTCCCTTTTATTTTACAACCTTAAACCATTCTCCTTCAGTAATAATGTATGTCAGTGCAAGTGGAATTCAGGCATGTTGGATTATATGTTTGGTTGAAGGTTTTTGAATAATTTTGTTGTGTGTGGGTCATTGGCACCCTTGTCGCATTGTGGCAACATGTTAACTTATGATTGGGTTAGTGTGTGAGTTAATAGATAAGTGCATATGAAACCTGGATTAGGATATTGTGCCTCCTACTATGGATGATGTTGTTTTTATAAGTAAGGCTGTACTTGTTGTAACATTATTGTGTTTTCTCTCGCTCGCTAGGAAGGTTCTAGTTATTGTTTGTCGAAGCGGTGGTGTTTGGATTGATTGATGTTGTCTTTTAGATTAGTCGGCTTGGACTTAGTGTATTCAAAGGGATGTAGAAAACTTTGTGTTCCTCAGAAAAATTGCCATCCTTGAGACCTTAAATGGTCAAAATCGATCGGAACCTAGGCTTGAACATTGCATATGTGTCTTGGAGGTTCTAATCTTATAGGGTAGAACAAGTGGGTAGTCATTTTTGTTTTTTCTAATTGATTTTCGCATATTCCTTCCAGTTGCATGATGTGCTAGTATGTTGGGTTGTTATGTTGTCTGTTTCTTGAATTGAGTGCATTGTGTTCGTCGTCAAGTTGTGTTGATTAATTGTTGTTTTTCTTACTTTCCTGCTTAAAAAAAAAATCCCTTGATTTGCGTCACATGTAGTCGTAACGATGGGGGTCATTACAGGATCAAGTTAGATACTACATATATATGTGTGAAGCAATAAGTGGTGTCTAAGTATTTTCTGATCAATTATTACCAGGAATATGAAGGGGCATGGACAGAACTATGTCTCACATGACTTAAAACTCATCTCAAATGTTCATGCATAAATATGTGGAGACATTACTTGACAGGGAGAAATTTGAAGTTAAGAATAGACTGCAATGATCAGAAATATTTATTTGAAAAACAAACTCAAATTCTAGGTAGACACTATGGATGGAATTTCTCAGTGAATATAATTTTGATATTAAACATATTAGATGAAAATATAGCAAGGTCAATGATGCACTAGTAGAAGAATACATGCAATGCATGATGCAACAATTAGTATGAGAAAACATTATTTGAGGAATAAAATGCTTGAGGTTCTACATATGATATGAATTATCTTTAGATAAGTGAAGCCATTCCATAAGAGAATGTACAACATAAGTATGAGTGTTGAAAGTTGGAAGAGAATGGGATTCTTTTCCATAAATACATAGTGCATGTTCCTAATTATTATGAATTAAGGAATCTTTTATTAAAATAAATCCATAATGTTCCATATGGTGGACCTCCTAGTTATCATAATACAATTCCAATAGTAAGAAGTCAATATTTGTACCTAATAATGAATAAGGATGTGGCTAACTATATATACATTTATATGAAATTTGAAATATTAAAGGATGAACATGGACATCCAATAGGTTTTCTACAACCATTACCAATTAGAAAGGGAAATGTGAAGTACTAACTATTAATTTCATCGCCAATTTTCCAAAGAGAACAAGGCAACACAATTCAATAATGGTAATGGTGGAAAAATTAACTAAAGTTGCACACTTTATTATAACTAATTTGGATCATAAAGAAGATAATTTAGTAGAGATTTACATGAAGGAAATGCTAGGTTGTATAGTATACCAAAGACAATTATTTCAAGCAAAGATCCAAAGTTTACCTCAAATTTTTGGAAATGATTATTTAAGGTTTTTGGTAAAAATATGATCTTGAATACAACCTATCATCCATAAAAAAATGGGAAAGCATAGAGAATCAATCAATTAATTGAAGACATGTTGATAATGTATGTGATGATAATCAATCTATGTAGGAGGATTACTTGAATTTATTATAATTTTCCTACAATAATAGTTATCAAGCTTCATTAAAGATGAATCCATTTGAGGAATTGTATAAAGAAAATGTAATTATATTGTTAGTTGGGATAATCCAATAGATGGAGTGGTACCTGGGATATAATTTCTTAGAGAAATAGAAGAGAAAATGGTCAAAATCAAGAAAAATTTAAAGGCAACACATGATAGGAAAAACAATTATGTAGATAAAGGAAAAATATTAATGGACTTTAAAGTTGGGGAGCATGTGTTTATGGAAGTGAAACGAAAGAAAAATTTGTTGAATTTGGCTATTTGTAGTAAATATATAGATATATTTTGTTCCTTTTGAAAAATAAAAAATTATATGACCTACTTCATACATTCTTTCATTTCCTTTTTCCATAAAAGTGCATAATGTGTTTTATGTGTGATTATTGAAAACTTATGTGCATGACCCTAACCATGTCATTGGCCAGACTCATAAGGATAATTCTACGTACAAATAATGTACATATTGGATAGGAAGGTTGTTTCACTTAAGAATGGAGTTAGAGGGTAGGCCACTACATCTTTGAAGAAGAAATGTGGGAGCTAAAGGATGCAATGCAGAGACATATCTGCATTTATTTTGAAAATTTTGATGTAATTTTTTTTCTATAAATACATATAATTGTGATGTGCACTAAGGACAGTGAAAACTATAGGGGGAAGGGAACGTAATATACCATTTTCTATCCTTGGTTTAGTGTTGTGTATATCTATGATGAATGGATAGAAGATGGAAAATATAATTTGTAATCAAACATTGAAAGTTAATAAAAAGTACATCATCAGCTAAAGAATAGGAGGACAAAAAAATAAGGGGGGATGTTATTCCATAAGAGGGGAAAGAGAATCAACTTAGTAGGCTAAAGAAGTGACTTTATTAAAGGAGATAACACAAAGTCTTATAAAACTTAATTATTTCCCTAATTATTAGTTAAATATGTTTAATTAACCTTTGGAAGGATTAGTGCATCAAGGAATACATGGCCCCTTCATGCCATGAAATTAAATTCTTAACTTGACATGCAAAAACAATATTATGGTGATTATTGTTGTTCAAAATTTAAGGTTCAAAGGGAGAGGGGAGTTTTAAGAGGACTATTGTTCAATTACTAGAGAGAGATGAACTCACTAGAAATCAAGAATTTATCCTACTTGGGAAATTAGGGAAATTTATTAAAGATAACTATTGTGTGTAGATTGAGTTTGAATTCTAGAATCTACAACCACACGTTTATAGAGAATTGTGGATGTACTAAATTTTTATGGGATCTAATTGAGGAAAATTCACTACAGCTAATAATTCCATTTCCTGGATAACTTTTGTTGGAGATGGAGGGAAGTGGCAGAACTTGAGGGACTTCTAAACAAAGAAGGGGATATCATTCCTTTGGTTTTGTAGGCTGATAGGGAAGATGGTTATGGATTCAGAATTGTTGTAGGTTATTGTTATATTTGAAATTAGATGTGATAAGAGAAATTAGAGTCAACCATAGGAGGAATGTGCCCCTTGTGGATTCATATCCTTAGCTCAAGGGTGGGATTTGTTGTAGAAAGAACTTATGTAATAGAAAGAGAATATGGTTAGGTAGAATGTCCATCATCTATCGCCAGTTGGTGAAAAATTCCAAAAATATAAGTGTTCTTAACTGTATATGTGAATTTTTTTAAGCTTAGTACTCAATTTGTATGGTTATGTCATGGTTGAGTTAATTTTCATCTTGTATTAGATTGCATTTGTGATTTATGGGTTAGTGAATACTTGAATGACTTAATTTAGGTTTTTGTATTGTCATTACTATTAATATCAATTAGTTAATAATATAATAATAAGTGAAAGCACATATCCTTGAACTTTATAGAGAGTATTGGGTGTGTTACACTTCCCATCCATGACAAAAGACACACCACATCACCATGCCATACTCAACAACTACACTCAAGGATTATGTTTCCATGAATATAGGTTGGAATTCATTATTCCTCTTTTTGGGACATCTACTCCCACCTAACTACACACATGATCTATTTTGTGCATTTCATGACATACAATCATTGGACTACCTAGATCCATTTATTTTGTCGATCGTTGGACAATCCCATTTTTTGTGGAGTGACTTACACCTTGGGTAAATCATGATTCATATGCACATATGTACACCTAGGGTTACATATATTATTATGTATATTTATCCTCTCATTTCCTTCCCTTCAATCATAGAGCACCTACACAAAGCATATTGCATAAATAATCTTGACGAACATAGTAGACAAGGAAGAGTGAAAGTTTTTCTATACCATGATGGTGACCGCATGAAGGAATTCAATGAGAGTTCCAAATTTAATATTTTTTTGAAAACCTCTAGTAATATTGGTTCAATATTGACTCATCTAAGCTCATGTATTAAGGAGATGAGATAGCTGAGAGTAATTTTCGATAAAGTGCATTTCATAAAAAATGTTTCTACTAAACGAACCAAGGTAGAAATAGATTTGAATGTTGAAAGGACGTGATAAACAACAAGTATTCCAAGTCAAAAAAAAATAAATTGTTTTCTTACATAGATGGTATTCTTTCCTTTTGAACCTTTTTCAATCAAATCCTATTGGAACACTTTAGTTCAAATACCACTAGGCAATAATAGTGTTTGTTCAAACTGCTAGAACCAATTGAACTCTTGAACCTTCGTATTGTTGTCACCTATTAAAAAATGTCCATCTTGAAAACAATTTACCTAATATCTTTCCTAGATTGATTCATCACATTTTATACAATCCAAGAGAAGCCAAACACCATTGCATATTTTCTAACAATATTGGTTGTGTGAATATGTTTGTGTAGTTTTATCATGTATGGACACTATCAACCTCCTATGAATCAAAATAACCAAACCTAAATCACTAAAAAATCACTGCAACCATTGTAGGTTGTACCCATTCCTATAAGATGTTGAAGCACCCATTTCCAATGCTCTTTACCTGGTTTTTCAATGTGTCCACTCACAACACCAACTACATGTGAAATATATAGTATTGAACATTCCATCGCAAACATAAAACTTCCTATTGTATTAGATATGGTACAAGAGACATATAATCCTTTTCTCATCTACATGGATATTGGTGGCCACCGACATGTTCCACTAATTCAGAATGGTTCCACATCTTGGCAGTTTTTCAACATCTTTTCGGGTCGCAAACTTTAGGGGTTGTTTTGAGGCCCTAAATGATGTTATTTTTGTGCGAAAACACCGAAAAAGAAACCAAATATAGATTCCAAGACGAATGGGAGGTGTACTTATTTGTTATAACTTTCAAGCGCACTATCAACCACCCCAAACAAATATTGTATGCATATGTTGCGCGCTCGCGAATTTGATGTATCAAATCACCACATCGAGGCCCACAAAACTTTTGGTGTTTCATCTTTTGGAGATAGGGTTTTGGATGATTACGGTTTTCCCATTCATTCTTTATGTTAAATTTTCATTTTAGCCTATTTTTAATCATCTTATTGAAAAAAATCGTAGCTAACACATCACACTCTTTAGGAATAAGCTACCACCACTCTAGATATCTTATGTGCTTTGAATTTTACAGTCTTTTGTATTCCAGATAATCATTAATAAAATATTAGTTTTATTGTATTACTTTGTTTCTTGAAATATCTTTGTGTTTTTCCTTGTTATATTTTTTCCTTCATGTTGTTATTAACATAATCTAGATCAGTGGTATCAAAGAAATATTCTCTTTGTTGTTTCTCTGGTGCATGTCGCCAAAAAGGTTAGACTATTGAGAGTTGCGTCATGAAATGGTTGAACTTGGGGAAGAACACTCTTTACTTCCTAAGAATACTCCCATAGAACAAGAAAAGAGTGATGATGGAGTAGGATATCCTAGAAAACTATTTCTCGATTAGTCCCTCGCACTATACAGGAGTGAGATGATGGATAATTTCTCCCAAATCCTTTGACAATTTCCAATAGTGATGAATGAACCTTCAACAAATAGTCAATTCAGAGGTGTGACACCTTTTAAGGTGAAAATTAACTTTTATATTCATTTATTTGAAGTCTATATAGACATCAATGATTTGGAAACATGGTTAAGTTTCGTAGAGGGTTATTTCATTGACCAAAAATTTTCCAATAGTGAAAAATTTACCTTCACACTCATTAAAGCCCTTCCCCATGTTAGATATTGGTCGGAGTCTTATTGTGAGAAACATGCCAAATATGATTCAACAATTGTCTTGCCAAGACCCACTTGGGAGGAGTTTTTTGATTCCCTCAAGGAGAAATTCTACCATGTTGGAAACTATGATGACCAGTACATGAGATGGAAAAATCTGCATTAGGAGAGAGACTATATGGTGTCAGAGTTCACCAACATATTCAATACCTTGAGAAAAAAAATGGGCATTAAAGACTCTGAGCGGAACCCAGTCCTGAAGTAACACAATGGCCTACATAAGTACATCCAAAAATATATGGATATCCTTCAAATATTCTCATTGGGAGCCACTTACCGATATGTTTTCAAGATCGAGAAAAAAATCAAGAAAAATAATAAGAAAGATTTCAATTCTATAAACCCATGATATAAGAGTCATGATAAAGGTGGTCTTAAATACTAGAGAAAAGGACATATCAAGGATAGATAACCCTAGGAAAACCAATCCAAGACATAAGAAAAGAAGGTTAACGGGGAGTCGAAGAAGGACACTGGAAGGGCTGTGAGTTCAACAAAATACCTTTCCACAAAACTAATGAATTCTACTCCAAACAATCATTGTTGGTTGAGATGAAAGCCTCATAGTTGGATGCCAAATCAAAATCTGATTTATAATTGGATAATGTAAAAAATATCTGTTGGCACAGGGGAAGACCCAGGGTTCACCGCTACAAAAGTGCACCAACAAAGCCCTAACTATCAGTCCTTTCGGCAACACCTGCGAAGTAGATGAAGTCTCACCCGATGTAGAGGCAGGGGTGGTTGCAAGACTTAGGTGTTTTCAACCTTACCTAGGACACAAATATGTGATTCTAACACTTAATAAATCACTTATCACTCTCAGTTCCTCAATATATAATAATTAATCACTTCACTGATAAAGCAGGGATTCACAACATTCACACTGTTATAATGTACTTAAGCACTTAGCATCAATAGATAGGTTAGATATAGAAGATCAAGCACTAATCACATTCATATGGATCATATCAAATATTCTCACTTATCATTAGCACTAAGCATAAGATGATATATCTAATCATCTTAAAGAACTTAGAAAAAGAAGACATAAACACATTAAGACAAGCACAAAGAAAGACAACACATCATTTACATGGTTCAGCCCCACCCTGGGGCTACGTCCACCAACTCTTCTTCTTTATAGTCTTCATTCAATCGCTTACAAGCACAAATCATCAAAACCCTTACTCTACACAGGACAGAAGATCTATGCAGCTCGTTAGATCCTTCTTCCTTACGTTACAACACAAATCCTTCTACAGTGTCACACAAGGACTTGCACTCAACTCTGCAATTCTTACATAGAATGCACAAAGCCCTTACAATCCACACTAGAACTTAGACTTTAGCACTTATTTTACYAGCCTACTAGTTCTCTTCTTACATTGCCTAGCCTTCTATTTATACTTTACAAAATAGGCCTAAAAATGGGTAAAACCCATGGGTCGACATCCCAATCCCATTACATTATCCCTCAAAAACCCAAAAAGRACCCAAAGTGGGTCGAGATCCCTTGATATCCTCTTTGTCTTGCACTCCTCCTTCGATAAGTTGTCGAAGTCCCAAAATAGGTCACTATGACCAAGAATCTCCCAAAACTTGGTCAAGGGCCAACAGGCCCCCAACACTCACATGTGACTAGTCATGAGTCATTCTTTTTTGATCAGTTCTGCTTCGAAGGCCTTGATCTTGGCTTGAGCTACTTCGACCTGCTATTGTGCGATGAACTCTTGGATCATTGTGTCATTTACTATCCCTTCTAAGCATTGCTCTATTGCGTTAACGACCTTTTCTATCTCTGCTCCTCGGCTTTCAACCTTTGTGAATAACTCGAATGACTTATCTTGTATTGGTTGAAGTCATTGAGTAAATTCCATCACTCTTCTTTGAATCATATCGATCTTCTATTGGGCGGTGAGTTTCTCATGAGACCTCTCCATTATTTCGACAACTGACAGAGATTTTAGTTGCGCCTGTAGTGTGTCTACATGTTGCTTTGCTTCTTGGAGCTGTGAATCTAGTGCCTATAACTTTGGGTGCTCGGTGAGGTTCTCATATGTCTAGGTGCTCCGGTAACTCAAATGCTTTCACTCCAAGCCAAGAGATTTTAATCTTTCAATTGTGCTGCAGGAATTTGGTTCCCTTAGGTCTCTTACATCTTGAGAGGTCCCAAGAATAGTGCGAAGCTCCAAGTCTGCTATGCATTGTTGGAGCTATTGAATTGCCTCTTCAAGTTGTGCCACCTGCTGTGGAACTTGTTCTTCATCCTTTAATTCGAAAACTATCACAGAGAGAAGAGATCTATGAACCATTTCCTTTACTTCAAGTTTCTCGGCGAGCAACTGTTTCTTGATTTGCTGTAACTATGCTTTTTCTTCATCCCACTTCGCTTGCAGAGCAAGCTTTTCCTGTTCTACAGAACTGCGTTTCTCCTCAAGGTATTTATGTACTTGTGCTAAATCTTGTGTGGCTTCTACTGTCTCTTCATGATCTCGTCGAAGGAAAGATTCAACTATATCAGCGATGTGGTGTATTTGATCTCTCTCATCACCTAGTTCTTTTGTTCTTGCTAACAGAGGCACAGTACAAACTGCACAGCTAGACTGTAATGCCTACTACATGCCTTAGAGATCATCCTTAATTCGAATGAACACCTCCTCCTGCTTAGCTTCTTTCTTCTCTTCTATCTCCAACGAAGCATCATTCAGTGGTGCGACGATGAAGTCGAATTCATCTGAGGTGAGGGTGGTCTCAAATTTGGTCTTCGCTGCTTTCACTTTCTTCCAGGATGAGGGTTTTGGTGGGGAAACCTTCCTTTTCTTTCAGGGGTACTCCTTGTCTCTAGGTGGTGTAACCTCTCCTTTTTTCAGTTCAACTTTAGTGCCATATATCTCTCCACCATCTCATCCTTGCTCTGCTAAGATGGAAGAGGTCTTCACGGATGCACTGTCTAAATCATGGAACACTTTGGTCTTCTTTATCTTACTAAGCCTGGCTATATCCTACACTGTTTATGGGCTGTCAACATTGAACATCTTTGCAAGGTTTTCTGGAAAAAGGAGGTTTGTCGACCATTCCTTGGTAATTTCTTCCAAGTCATCCTCTGTGAGCTTGTAGTATTGTTGGAGCTGTTGTTTATGTCCATCTGCGTGCACTGTGATGTAAATAAAATGGAGGTCCACACTAAATTTCATTAAGGTCCAAAACCTATGGAGGGAATTATGGGTCAAATGAGGTGTTAGAGCCGCCTTTGTTTTTTCTAGCCCATCTCAAATTTCATGTCTTAATGCTCTAAATCGAAAGATGGTTTCCATATTTTCCATCTGTGGTTTCAAAATATTTGAAGTCTTATCACACAAGCAGTGATAATTATTGTACTCTCGAGGCAAGTTCTACTTTTCGTCAAAATTCTTCCCCCTTTGTTCTACCTCGGGATTTCGTATGTTAGATGATATAGATCACGTAAATCACAAGTCGCGAGCAATGAAACGACGAAATCACTTTAAAATTTTACCTAGGGCAGTAACGGGAGTAAAATTTTCCTAAATCATGATTAAACATTATTGGGTTTTCACACCTTGGCATTCACGAAATCCAAAACTCTCATTGTCATATCCCCGATAGTCGAAACCACAAAGTCCTTATTTTAGTAACCCGTGTCAAGGTTAAAGGTAAAAGCTAAGCCATGGTTAAGTTCTGTCGGCAATTCACCACTCGAGGTGTTCTCTTTTAAAAAGCTACACTGTCTAATCCCCGAGTCGCGAAGTCGCGATAAAGATATGAATGTAATTCATTAAACACTTAATCCGATTTTATCCTCCCTTTTAATTAAAACATATCATCGTGATCTCGTGGTTTCGCGACTCGGCATGCAAACTTCCCGTAAGTTATATCTTCGAAGCTCCGAGTCACGATATGGTGATATAAATAATTACGTAATTAATTAAGCACCTAATCACAATTACATTTTTATAAACCAAAGTCATTCATCGCAATTTCGGATGTTAGAGGTTCAAAAGGTTAAAGAAAAAATTCTTGATACAGTGAGTACTGAAAGACTAATTAACTTTGGTAAAATCAGATTAATTGAGCTAAGTCATTATCTTCCATGTTTTGATGCTTGCGCAGTTTACGAGGCAATCTTAATTCTTCCTTACGCCAACTGACATTTCGAACCACCAATATTTATGGCATTAATTAGGAATAAGACGAATCAACAAATAAAGATTTGGGTTTTTATTGCTAAATTTATTTCTAAATGTGATTTGACCGATTTGTTCTTAAAAAGTACCAAGTTTTTGAATATATAGAGCTATTATTTGTTATAACAAATTCATTTCTATATTACGCAGAGCATACTTTCTCAGCGAACTAAATTTTGTATGTATACATATTTTTATCGCAGAAGAGCTAAAGCAGGATCTCCTGCCATGGCCCCGCGAAAAGCATCTAAAGCCAGCGTTGAGGTTTCAGGACAAGGTTTGGACAAGGTCACTGATACTTCACCTCGAAGTGTCGAATCTGTCCCGAAATGGTCGTTCATTTTTTATGTTCTGTAGGCCGAATTGGTGGATTATTCTGATGATTCCAATGAAAATGAAAAAGACGACATAACCAATAAATATAATATCGTCATTCAATCGGGAATGCATAAAGTAGTGGCCAGACCATGACTGCTCCCGTACTATGATATGGTCCGATGGGCATTAGACCATGTGGACATACAAACCAGAACCATCATCAATGAGTAGAAGGTCACCATCGGGAATTTCAGACCTGAACATCTGCAAGCTAAGTACAAGTTTCCCACAACGTCCGACCTTACATATGATGCCGAATTCTTGGAAGAATTCAAATAGAAGGAATGTGTGGAGTATGACAAGACTATGTCTAGCTTAATAAGAGATTGGGTTTCGCACCCTACGAAGTTAAGGGCAGACAATAATGGTATATATTCAATAGCTTCCTTGGAACCACAATTCAAGTATGTAGCTATGATGACATGCAGATTATATGGGAGAGAGGACACCTCACATTTCTTTCTTCAATGGGTGCCTCTAATACATCGAGTCGCTAAAGGCTATTCTTTCGACTGGGAGAAAATGTTGTCTGATAGATTGACCAGTCGGGTTACAGAGTATTGGGTGTAGAAAGAGAGTGGAAAGATTTCTTCATTTTTTATGTCTACATACATTATGGATGTTGTGTGCTTTCTAACACCATTTCCCTTAATGAGCTAGATTTGGACTCCAGCAGAGGCCAAGCCCATTCACGTCTATCATTCAAAATTGTGGGAAAACAAAGCAGCAAATTTYATATATGAAATCTTCAACTGGGTGATGGTACCTCTGCATGTCGCTATTTTCGKCCACCCGCCACCCAGGATCTCGGACAGTATAGTGATGAATTTGAGCAGTATAGATGACTGGTATGTARAAGCCGAATTCTCATATCTCATAGTTTTTGGGGCTTCTGTTCCCCCRCATGCATTACCATTATTTATCCCCGACAACCTGGCTTGTCGCAAAGTTGCTAGAAAAACAGTAATTGGTGGCATAAGCATGGAGCTTAAGGGATACTCAAAGAAGGTATGGCCACCTTTTCATGTTCATTTAAATTCATATTCTTTGCTAGATTTTGGGCATGCTAAAGTTGAGGCAGCAGCCCTAGAAGACCTAAAATTGGTCCTTATTAAATTCAAGAAGCACGATCCACAAAGGGTCGTGAGTAATCATTTAGCCGGTTGTGGACTCAAGAGATTTGAACACGAAAATTTTCCCTCCGATGACATTTTTTGAGGCGCAAGAACTTATGCTGAGATTTTAGCTCAGATAAAAACCTTGGCAGCTGAAGAGAGGGCCGATGTTCTGAAGTTCCAAGAACATCGACACAGTTGTCTTCCCGCATTATTACAGGGTGAGAATCCGAATACAGCAGAGGCGAAACAAAAAGATGCCGAAGGATCCAAAGATGTGAAACCCAGTCAAGAAAAACACTAGGATGGGGGAGAGAAAACTAAGAGTCTGAAAGCAGAGATAAAGACTCCCAACCCACCGAGAAAGTAGACTCTAGTTACTACCCTGAGGTAATCAGCCAAGCAAATCAGAGACCCCATCACATCCATTACTCCCTTGTAGTCAACTCAGGGAAATATTGACACAGGGTGGATTTTAAATGAAGAATTGAGGCCTATAAGGGTGGAAGAGCTCCCTCCAAATGAGTTCTTCTTTGATAAGAAAAGAAAGGTTGTGGTAAAAAGAGAATTCTATCAGCAGGGGTAATCAATAGCCAAGAAATACAAAGTATTGACTGATGGGAAAGACAAGAGGAATGAATAATTCATGATGAAAATAGCTGGGACATTAGGAGCATATGCCACAGTGAATCAATTTTCAGTCAGGCTTTCCAAAAACCAGCTGAAACAAAAAAAATGCCTCATCAAAAAGMTAGAAGCYAGACTAGCCACTACAAAGGAGGYTGCCAAGGACCAAGCGAGTGTAGGGCTAGAACAAGCAAGGTTGTCTGATAAAAGTGAGATAGAGCTGCTCAAGACTAAGCTCGAATAAACAGAGATGGTGGCTCGGAATGGTCAGATACAAGAGGGCCAGCAAAAAGACTTGATCGAGMAGCTACAGGCCAGTGTGGAAATCAACGAATGTAAAGTTATAAATATCGGGATGTTCCASTCCCAGGCGATGCAGATTCGGAGCAGAGTTTCTACGGCCCAGTGAAATTTACTTGCCAAGGTAGAGGCAATTTGGTACAACTGCTTGCTTGTTAATCAAGTTTCAAAAAATTTATCTGTTAGAGAAAGAGAAGATGGAGCAACACGGGTTGCCTTTCAAGAGGCTGTGATAGCTACAAACAACAGGGAATTGAGAAGTACTCCCAGGTTTACCATTTTGGAGCAGACCAGAGGAAATATTCTGTTAAAAAAATGGGAACACAACATCTCGGAAGGTAAGCTGCAAGCCAAGAGGGTAACAAAATCCTTAGAAGAGGCTTTTAGTTCTATAAATTGTAATCTTCTAGTCATTGATAGTGGAGGTAATGCCGAGTCATTGATTCAAATGAATATGGAAAAAATCTTACTTGATTTAAATGAAAAAGAGGAAAGAGATTCGGTCGAGATCTCACAGGTGACTATGGCAGACATAGTCCAAATAGTTAAATGTATGATTAAACCAAGTGTGCAATTGTGCGCTATCGACATCATAGACAGACAGATAGAAGACATGTTACCGCAATTAGCCCAAGATTGTTACTCTTTTGAAGCCAATTGTCAAGAAGAACCGTCAAGAATGATATCTCGGTTGGTGGAAAGGTGTGTCACTTGTACCGAGCATGCACGAGGACAAGCTTCTGGCACCAAATAAAGACATAGAAAAATAAATGGAACGATTTCTCTCCTCCTTATCATAACTGAAAATTTTGCAACGATTGATATTCAATCTTATTGTAAAATTGTATAATTATACCATAGAAGGGAAGAAAAAAGGGGCTGGACCTTTTTGTGTTGATTGTAATAGAGGTTTTACATTTTGAGAGTTAATATAAAGCATATCCAAAGATTCTCAATTCCGTCACGACTGTGTTATGAGTTTGTTTTCTTGTATCTCATATTTCGTTTCATTTTGTATTCATATATGATGAATGCTTCGCTATAATTTAGTGCAACCTCTACTATAGTGAATGAATTTTTGTTTTCTATATTGTTTACTATTTTTCCTCTGTACTAGCTATTAGCAGGTATAAGACCAGTCAACATTTTCAGAATTCTATATATATTTTATGCTTCATTGGGTTATTTCCTTACATTTTTCTTCTTCTGTTTATACATGAGATTCTCCCTTGATAGGAGCGTTACTCGATAGAGAGCTAAATGTTTTCTCCCACCTCATACATTTTATAAGAATATAACCCAGTTACAGGAAAGAGACTTTGATTTGCAGCTCTTTTTATTCCTGAAACCCTAAACTTTCTTTTATACGACCGAATTGAGACAACACTCAAACTGCCCCTAAGGTTTTCTTATTTTACTGTTCCTCCATGACTGTCCCTGTACCAACAGAACCCAATATCGAACCCAGATTATCAAATCAAACACACATTGCCTTAAAACTTTTTCGAACTATTCTTAAAACAACCACTACACGGGTTGAACTCGAACGTTCATGGGAAGCGATTTAACAAGATATAAACATCCAGGAATAGTTGGAAGCTAGACAACGCCAACACAGAAATCATCCCTAGTTTCCCTTTTTGAAGGTTGAAATTTCTCTTTTCTCTGCCCTTTACCCACTTTTGGATGACTAGACATTGTACTTCTAAGCCTTAAGTACAGACTCTAGAACAACATCTTTTTGGCGTCGTTGTTGGGGACCGAAGTTACGAAATCTTTTTCCCTGGGAAAACGACATTTTTCTTTTCGTGAAAGTGTTACCCTTTGATAGTGAACAAAGAGTACACACCTTTTTAAGGCTTTCCAATCTTTCACTTGGTAACTCCACAAATAATAAACTGGCATCCGGTCGAAGGAATACTAGACAAAACCCAAATGATAAGCAGATTTCACCCATTACCGATCCCGAGAAGATTCTAAAGGCGAGAGGCTCTCTTAAGCCAACCGCTGCAATCTATAAGCTTAAACACCCACAAATGGAGACTAAGAGTTCTTCTAAACCTTCAACTTCACGCAGTCCTCTCTTTGATAATAAATATCTAACGCCAAACTGCTCCGAAGTTAGGATTGAGATTCATCTGACAATCCCCTTAGTACACAAAGGAAAGGGCCCTTTTGAAAGTTTTTCGGTAGTTGACATACCATATTTTCTTCAGTTAAATTTCATGACCTCACCTAATTCTGAAGAGTGTGTTACACATTCAGTTTCCACACCCGTCGGTTCTCCTGATTTCGTCTCTTGCAAATCTGAGGAACCAATTCCTCGCATTCCTTATCATTCATCATCGGATTTTCCTCTTCACGAAGAAAATAAAGATTCACTTTTAATTTTCTGAAACCCCCTTTTACGACATTCCAATAATAACGATGGCAGCCACCGGAGGAGGAGGTGGAGGGGTTATAGGAGGAGGAGGGGGAGGAGCTCCTATAGGAGGAGCGGGAGGCCAAGGGCCTTCCCCCCCACCCAGATTTCTTGCGAAAGTTGCAGAAAGATATGCGCCCTTGGTATTGCTCATCCCTTTGCAGGACCTTCCTGAAAATTATATAAAAAAATTGCCAAAACTCACCGGGGAAGGAGATTTGACCGCAGCTGAACACATTAATTTCTTTGATCAATTCGTAGACATCCTAGGTATCGAACATGAGGACGTGTATTCGAGGCTTCTTGTTCAAACCTTCGAAGGCTATGTCCGAACTTGGTTTCAGAGTCTACCTACAACATCTATCTTGTCCTATGATGCCTTGGAAGATGCTTTCCTTAGACAATGGGGTGAAAGAAAGGACCACCTATATTATTTAACCAAATTTGGGTCTTTAAGAAAAAAGAATTCAGAAACAGTTATGGAATTTATCCAAAGATTCAACAAGCTATAAAACAAAATCCTATCCGAGGTTAAACCGTCCCAACCCATGGCCAAAGTAACTTTCACAGGGGCTTTCGAACCATATTTTGCACTCCTTTTGCGAGAAAGAAGGGGCGCCACTCTAAACCGAATGCAAGATGACACTATAGAAATTGAGTCGAATATGATGGCTTCTGGTAAGCTTAAAGCTAAAATAGAAATGGGAAACTGAGAAACCAAATGCTTTAGAGAACAAGCGGGGCTGTCAGGGTCTAATAGATCCACAGATGACAAAGTAGATGATATGGCCAGGGTAATTAAGGAATTGTCTAATAAAATATCCAGAATGGAGCTAGAACAGGACAAAGTTGATTCCTTCGCCAAAAAGGATTTCAAGAGGAACCCCAACCCCCGGATCCTACAAAGACAGATAACAAATGAAGATCAAAAAATACAATCTCCCCTAAAGAGCGAAAATGTTATAGGAGCGAATGATCTCCAATATTTCAAATATTTGGATAATGATGTCACGAACTTCAGTGATGACTACACACAACCATATCTAACTAGAGAAGATTATAAAAAATCTCTAAACACTCAACAACTGTCGGTTAAGGGTGAAGAAAGTGATCGTACTGACCTTTGTGGCTCTCAACAAGAAACCGAAATGATAATGGCTGAGATCCAACCAAGTACAACTTGAGATCAAAGAGTAAGCCCGTCTCAACTAGTCAACCTAAGAAAATCCTCCAAAGAGGTCAAACTTATGAGCCTACTCTGGAAGAAACCCTATTTCCCAACAACAACATGAAAGTAGTAAGCACAAAAGATTCCGAAGTGGTAAAAGTTGAGTTCCAAGCACAAGGAACCAAAATGAATAATAAAATTATGCCTTCAACCAACACCATGAGTAATAAAGCGGTCCATACGAATAAGTCAGAAAGGAAGGATTCAGAATTCCTAACTAAAGAAACAGACAAGGTGAACGAAGTTTTTAGTTTTGAAAATGAGATAAATAAAATTAAGATACCAATTCATCTGGTAGAATTAGAAAAAAACCTCATTTATCGGAAGCAGATTACCAAAGTGATGGGTGTCTCAGATCTAGAAAGCCGGTCTAACGTTTTAAACCTGAAAGATGACAAACCTAACATCACTTTTGGTCCACATTTTGAAGGGGCCAAAGACACTATTGCTCCCTTTTATATCACTTTAAATGTAGACGATCAATTGCTACATAATTGCATGTTAGACTGCGGAGCGTCCCATAACGTTATGCCTAAAATTATTATGGACAAGTTGGGTCTCCAGATCACCAGAACTTACGAAGATCTTTACTCTTTTGACTCGAGAAGGGTTAAGTGTATGGGAATGATAAAGGATTTAGTAGTTACCCTGGCACAAGTCCCGATTAAGAGTATCTTGATGGATGTGGTTATTGTTGATATTCCCCCTAAGTATGGCTTACTGTTGTCTAGTTCAGGGGGTTCTCTTCAACTGGATATGATGCTCACCACAATTCCTGTGTTTGGTGGGAAATTTACTCGGTTGTACAGAGAAACAAGGTTAGCATATACAGTAAGCGACCCTCAAAACCTGAACAATTTCCCTATTTACATTGTGGATCAAGATTTAGGAAATTGTATCTTATCTTTTGATGATGGTTTAGATGGTTGTCCAGAGGAAAATGATATAGAGCAGTAAGAGTCAGGTTACATGATAGAAGATTTGTGTAGCACCGGTGTCTGGAATTTTTTTTTTTATGGTGCCTCATCTTGTGAAGGGGCTGGTGCAGGAGTTCTTTTAGCGGATCCCGAAGGAAAGTTCATTGTTCCTTTTTCCTACAGACTGCAATGGGATATAGATTATACTAACAACG
>JASDQU010306142.1:97939-112236 GCA_032191745.1 Picea mariana
ATTTGGATAATGATGTCACGAACTTCAGTGATGACTACACACAACCATATCTAACTAGAGAAGATTATAAAAAATATCTAAACACTCAACAACTGTCGGTTAAGGGTAAAGAAAGTGATCATACTGACCTTTGTGGCTCTCAACAAGAAACCGAAATGATAATGGCTGAGATCCAACCAAGTACAACTTGAGATCAAAGAGTAAGCCCATCTCAACTAGTCAACCTAAGAAAATCCTCCAAAGAGGTCAAACTTATGAGCCTACTCTGGAAGAAACCCTATTTCCCAACAACAACATGAAAGTAGTAAGCACAAAATATTCCGAAGTGGTAAAAGTTGAGTTCCAAGCACAAGGAACCAAAATGAATAATAAAATTATGCCTTCAACCAACACCATTAGTAATAAAGCGGTCCATACGAATAAGTCAGAAAGGAAGGATTCAAAATTCCTAACTAAAGAAACAGACAAGGTGAACGAAGTTTTTAGTTTTGAAAATGAGATAAATAAAATTAAGATACCAATTCATCTGGTAGAATTAGCAAAAAACCTCATTTATCGGAAGCAGATTACCAAAGTGATGGGTGTCTCAGAGCTAGAAAGCCAGTCTAACGTTTTAAACCTGAAAGATGACAAACCTAACATCACTTTTGGTCCACATTTTGAAGGGGCCAAAGACACTATTTCTCCCTTTTATATCACTTTAAATGTAGACGATCAATTGCTACATAATTGCATGTTAGACTGTGGAGCCTTCCATAACGTTATGCCTAAAATTATTATGGACAAGTTGGGTCTCCAGATCACCAGAACTTACGAAGATCTTTACTCTTTTGACTGGAGAAGGGTTAAGTGTATGGGAATGATAAAGGATTTAGTAGTTACCCTGGAACAAGTCCCGATTAAGAGTATCTTGATGGATGTGGTTATTGTTGATATTCCCCCTAAGTATGGCTTACTATTGTCTAGTTCAGGGGGTTCTCTTCAACTGGATATGATGCTCACCACAATTCCTGTGTTTGGTGGGAAATTTACTCGGTTGTACAGAGAAACAAGGTTAGCATATACAGTAAGCGACCCTCAAAACCTGAACAATTTCCCTATTTACATTGTGGATCAAGATTTAGGAAATTGTATCTTATCTTTTGATGATGGTTTAGATGGTTGTCCAGAGGAAAATGATATAGAGCAKTAAGAGTCAGGTTACATGATAGAAGATTTGTGTAGCACCGGTGTCTGGAAWTTTTTTTTTKATGGTGCCTCATCTTGTGAAGGGGCTGGTGCAGGAGTKCTTTTAGCGGATCCCGAAGGAAAGTTCATTGTTCCTTTTTCCTACAGACTGCAATGGGATATAGATTATACTAACAACGTATGTGAATACGAAGCGTTGGTCTTAGGATTAGAGGCTACCARGAAGATAAAAATAAATAACTTAGAGGTATACAGAGATGCATAGTTAATAGTCAAACAAATAAATCGACAGTACCAAGCCAAGCATCCCAGATTAAGATCATATAGGAATTGTTCCTGGGATCTGATGGAAAAMWTTTTCTCGTCTGTAAATGTCCACTTCATCCCACATGTAGAGAACTTACATGCTGATGCATTAGCTAAAGCAGCTTCAACCTTCTCTCCTCCCACGAATTTCAAATTGAAGTATCACATAGAAATTAGACATAGACCATATGTACCGGATAACATCTAGCATTGGTAGGTTTTTGAGGATGAAGAGAAAATTAAGAAGTTTCTTGAAGCAATAGGTGAGCTTTCTGAAACCCACGTAGATCAAGAAAACCATAATGACAATATGTGGATCATGCAAGAAGGGGAAGAACCTCAAATATTTCAAGATAAAATCACAAATCATCGCATGTTGGACCTTTTGTGTCGATTGTAACAGAGGTTTTACATTTTGAGAGTTAATATAAAGCAAATCCGAAGATTCTCAATTCCATCACGATTGTTTTATGAGTTTGTTTCCTTGTATCTCATATTTCGTTTCATTTCATATTCATATCTGATGAATGCTTCACTATAATTTAGTGCAACCTCTACTATAGTGAATGGATTTTGGTTTTCTATATTGTTTACTGTTTTTCCTCTGTACCAGTTATCAGCAGGTATAAGACTAGTCAACACTTTCAAAATTCTATATATATTTTATGCTTCATCGGGTTATTTATTTACATTTTTCTTCTTCTGTTTATACGTGATATTCTCCTTTGATAGGAGCCTTACTCGATAGACATCTTACTGTTTTCTCCCACCTCATACATTTTATTAAAATATAACCCAGTTACGTGAAAGAGCCTTTGATTTGCATTCCTTTTTCATTCCTGAAACCATAAACTCTCTTTTATACTACCGAATTGAGACAACACTCAAATTCCCCATGAGGTTTTCTTATTTTACTATTCCTTCGTGACTGTCCCTATACCAACACAGTCCAATATCGAACTCGGATTATCAAATCAAACACACATTGCCTTAAATCTTTTCCGTACTATTCTTAAAACAACCACTACACGGGTTGAACTCGAACATTCATGGGCAGCGATTGAACATGATATAAACATCCAGGAATAGTTGGAAGCTAGACAACGCCAACACAGAAATCATCCCTAGTTTCCCTTTCCGAAGGTTGACGTTTCTCTTTTCTCTACCCTTTACCCACTTTTGGATGCCTAGACACTGTACTTCTAAGCCTTAAGTACATAATCTGGAACAACACGAGGCTTAGACTTGATGGCTACCTTCAACTAGTTGTAATACGTATGGAACATAGAATTTGACTACCACTATTTATTCATGTCATTCGAGTACCACAATGTACTGAACTTTGTGGCCAGAGGTTCAAACGGCTCGATGTGTGGGAAGGTCGCACCTTCCGGCATCTCCCATGCAATGAAAGCGATCAGTATCAATAGCCAACTGAAGTGAAATTCATACCCTTGATCTTGGGCTTCCCTACAGTCCAGTTCCAACTGGTTTACTAGGTACTATGCCCAATTCATCTGAAGTCCTTCTATGCACTTCCTTGTGAGGTCGACTACAAAGCCATTGACTTGGGTGGGTCGATTATTTTGCACCAAATTCCCTATGATCAATTGGTAGGACAGGAACACTATGCCTCTCTGGATAGAAGATACCTTGTAGACTCACATGCCCTTCTCGACATCTCCATAGGTGTATTTAATATTCTACGCAAGAGCGTGATCCATGTATTTTCCTGGGTAAAAATCATGCGGTTTATGGCCTTGCATGATTATCCATGTGATCCAATTGATCAATGTCAGATCCGCTGTGATACGATGGTTTAACCATAAGTATCCACCATGGTAATAGGACAACAGTAGCTTGACACATCAGTTCAGTTCTTGGTGCCTTCCGAAGTGCGATATCTTCATGACGTTGGGCAGTGTGGATTGCACAAGGTTATAGGTCCATGATTGAGGAATTATCTTTGAATTATTTCTTTTTGTTCTGGTCAGATACTTATGTGGGGAAAGCATGCTATAAACCTTCCTGTCACCGAGGTTGAAGTCACTAAAATTCAATGCTGCAATTTTATCTTGGTCGGCGTGAGCTACATGTGTCCCCTTAGGGAGGGACATAGTGACCAAGGCATAATCAAAATATCTGGGCACACTGTCTCGATTGATTGCGCCACTTAGAGGTGGTAGATAGGTGGGTGGTATACTCAGGATTAACTTAGCATTCACAACATCATCCCTATTCTTAGTTCTCTTTTCATCTACTGGTCGGGATGGACTGGCTCCAGTAGTGGATGGAGAGGCCGACAATCCTCTCGTCAAAGATGCTTGTACACCTATAGACACTTCTCTCTCTGACATGACTCTTTCAGTCATCAAATCAAGGAGAACTTTCATTACTGATTCTTGAACTATGGTGAGCTCGTCGGATACACATGATTGGGATTAAAATTATCGGGGTCATGATGAACTTATATGAAACATTAGAAAAAACAGAAATAGCACAATGATCACTATATACAATTCACTTAGTCTGCGGGCTCAAACTCTTAGTTGGAAAAAGTTTTCTCCAGCCATGGTGTGACGGGATAAGTAGGAAACTCGACAACGGTTTACTTATAATGGGTATGAGGCCTCATTAACTCTTGTTCTGTCCATTATGGTGCGGTCCAATGGTCTGGTGTCAAGATGTAAATGATTTCCGACCCATTTAGAGTCGGATTCGAATGGATATATCGACCCCAACGACTATATTGGTTCTCCCTGGAGAAGTACCATGTGTCGTTGTTCTGATATCCTGACGAAGTTCCAATTTTGAAAATTTTCTTTCTACGAAGTTCCCTTTGGAATCTTCTGTAACTTTTCAATATCATCCCTCTTCTTACTTATATTTCTAGCCCTCTTTCCAGTGAGCTTCGAATCGGTATGGATTTTTCCATTCTGATTCTTATATTCTTTTAACATAGTCACTGCGCGTTGTTGAGATTCTTTCCTATGATTCAGGGGTAATACCTCTTCTTTATCTGGATTAAGTACTTTGGTCTTCTATGGGTCTTCTAGTGTTCTTGCAGACTCGACATCAGGGTCTCTAGTGTCAAATATATTTGATATGTTCTCCTATTCTTCAATCAATTGTGCGATCTTTCTGGTCATGAAATATTTTAATTCTTGTTTCTTCTTCTCCAAAACTTCTTCTTCTTCCTTTAATTTGGCTTGAGCTCTGTCAATCCAAGGTTTTCCTATTAACATGGTAAATGGGGTGTGGTCTTCAAAAAATTCAATAATCTAAAAATCTTCCTCCGTCGAAGTTCCATTGACAGTCATAGGTATCTGGGCGAGACTTCCACACAGGTTTACCAGTTTTCCTCTCAATAACTCTATTCCTCCTAATGAGGGAGTCATAGCAGGAACCCTTATAGCTTCCCAAGTAATCTTGATCATGACATTCACCTGTGTTTCCTCATATAGAACACAATCAATGTTGAAGTCTCCTATTATTGCTTCAATGAATTCTTTTCCTTTGAATATCTATGACAATCTGACATGTCGGTTATTATTCAGGGTTTCTTTCATCTGTAGCAATGCTTGCTCAGATTCCTTCTAGTATTCTTCCATAATATCACTTTCTAGATCTACCTTAGGGTTCTCTTGATTCAGATTCATTCTTTCAAGATTAACAATCATTCTAGGGAAATCCAATACTTCATGGTCTAGAGCCTTACAACAGAGGCAACTAGGTCTTCCACCAGGGAATTCCTTAGCCAGATGTCTTAGTCTTCTGCAACTATAATAGAGGGTTAATCGTCTCTTTCTTTTAAATGATCCCCAATCTCTTGTGTACTTCACACTAGGATCATGGTAGCTAACCTGCAACAAATTCTTTCTATGTTCATGCATCCACTCGTTAGTCCAAAGATTATTTCTATGCATAGGTATAACATATCGTTCATTATTCTTATCAAATCTACTCATATCAAATCTTCTTTCATCTATTAATACCCTAGTTTTCAATCTAGTACATATCCTATCAATCATACCTAGATCCATACTCTAGAAACAAAAATTTCCACTTATCTTACTTCTACAAAGCACAAAGCTTCCAAATCTAAAACTTTTAACTATTCTTACCTTTATCATAACACAGAGCTTGCAGATATTACCTCTTTTAATTAGAAATTCTCTCTCTTACCTTTCTTAGGGAAAAAATCTTCCGTATCTTACCTCTTTTCTTCAGATCGGGCTTCTTTCTTTAGCACAGAGCTTTATAAATCAAGTAGAATATTGTGTGCTAGGGCACATATCTACACATATAGCTTCCTCAATTTCAAGATAAATCTTTGCACACAACTTCTTCTTCCTCAGTTCCTAGCAATCACAGTTTCAGGTCCTGGTATTCTTCTCTTCAGCAATAGATATATGCACAAAACTTCACTTTTCTTTACCTCAATTCCCAGAAATCACATTTTTAGGTCTCAACAAAGGAACCATTTATTAGCACAGGGATAGACCCAGGTTTCAACGCTGCAATAGTGCACCAACAAAGCCCTAACTACCATCCCTTTTGGCAACACCTACGAAGCAGATGAAGTCTCACCCGAGGTAGAGATAGTAGTGGTTGCAAGACTCAGGTGTTTTCAATCTTAGCTAGGACACAGATCTGTGATTCTAACACTTAATAAAGCACTAAGCACCTCCAGTTCCTCAAAATATAATCATTAATCACTTCAATTATAAAGCAGGGCTTTGCAACATTCACATTGTTATAACGTACTTAAGAACTTAGCATAAATAGATAGGTCATATCTAGAAGATCAATAACTAAGCACATTCATATGGATCAGATCTAATATTCTCACATATCATTATCACTAAGCATAAGAAGATCTATCTAATCATGTTAAAGAACTTAACAAAAGAAGACATAAACACATTAAGGCAAGGACAAAGAAAGAGAACACAGTGTTTACATGGTTCACCCCCACCCTGGGGCTACATCCACCAACTCTTCTTATTTATAGTCTTCATTTAATCACTTACAAGAACAGAGCCTCAAAACCCTTACTCCGCATAGGAAAAAAGATCTGTGCATCTTGCTAGATCCTTCTTCCTTGTGTTAGAACACAAAGCCTTCTACAGTCTCGCACAAGGACTTTCACTCATCTTTGCAAGTCTTACACAGAATGCACAAAGCCTTTACAATCCACACTAGGACTTAGCTTTTAGCACTTAGCTTACCAACCTAGTAGTTCTCTTCTTACATTGCCTAGCCTTCTATTTATACTTTAYAAAATAGGCGTAAACATGGGTAAAACCCATGGGACAACATCCCAATATCATTACATTACCCYCCAAAAACCCAGAAAGGACCCAAAGTGGACMGATATCTCTTGATCTCCAMTTCGTCTTGCKCTCCTCMTCCGATAGGCTGTCGAAGTCCCAAAATAGGTCACTATGACCAAGAATATTCCAAAACTTGGTCAAGGGCCAACAAGATCATTAATGWAGAACCTAGTGTGACCATCACTACCAAAAAATTCTAGCCACAGGAACCAAACGATCCCAAAGAAGGGTATAGCCTCTTCCACTCACAGATGTAGGCAGAGTGGACCCCCCTCCATTTCATTTTTTACATCCATAGAAAAAAGAACCTAATATCAGCAGAGTTCATCGAKAGGTCAAACCTAAAAATGACACTTCATCCTCATCCATACACCATTGGTTGGGTCATCTAGGGATGAGACATCATCATCAACCAACAATGCCACCTACACTATGMCATCAATCCATTCAAATATGAGGTTTTKTGTGATGTACCCCGCTTTGAATTTTGTGATGTTATTTTAGGAAACCATATATGTGTAAGCATAATGTTGTTTACGAATCTAGGCCTCATAGTATCATTATCAGTTTGGGAGGTCAACTCTATAGGATACTGAAGGTAGTCCCAACTATTGTTGTCTCTTTGATATTTGTGAAGCATTGCACAAATGTGGTCTCTCATATTGGGAGATTTTTCCTCTTTATGGTCTAGTCTGAAGTGAACAAAAGATCAATGCAACCACCAAAACCTCTGCACAGGGTCTATCTACATAGAAACAATAAGTGGACAAGATAGTAGAAGATAACAAATACATCTTACCCTCACCTGCTTGGGTTGCTTTTAACTACCAAGTAAACCACTCAATTGATTTGGAACTTGGCACTCCTCTTCCTAATGACCATGTATACAAAAGTTTTATTATGGAAACTGAAGAAATAAAAAACTAGATCCAAGAGATAATTATGAAGGACCACATCAGACTAATCTCCTAACCTTGCAAGAGCCCAATTGTTTTGGTATATAATAAGGATATGACATGGTGACTTTGTATTGATTATAGATCCATGAAAAATATCACAACTAAGAAATGGTAACCCATTCCCCATATTGATGATCTTCTTGACCAACTGAAGAGTGCCAAATTTTTCAGTAAGATTGATCTAAAGTCAGGCTACCACCAGGTGCCAATTAAGAAAACTAATGTATGGAAGACAAGGTTCAAGTATAAATGAGGTCTCTTCGAGTGGTTATTCAAGGATTTCATATTGACTAATTCCTTGACCACATTCATGCAAATGATGGTTGATATATTGAAGCCATTAAAAAATGACTTTGTGGTCGTATATTTAGCTGACATCATGATCTTTAGCAAAACCTAGGAGGAACATTTCAAGCACATTTAATAGGTCTTGGGAACTCTTCGACAAAAAAAAATATATTCCTACTTGGATAAGTATTCATGCGAAATGCAGATAATCACGTGAACAGTGTGTGCATGTGGATCCAACTAAGATCCAAGTTATCTACAATTGGTCGGCCTTGAAGACATTGATCGAGCTATGAAGATTCTTGGGCCTCACCAAACTCTACCAAAGTTTTGTATTGGGGATCTTTCATATCACTTGGGCCCTAAGCCAGGTGACCCTAGGGTGGAGTAAAGATAATTTTTTTTGGGTTGTGTCACAATAGAAATCATTCTAGGATTTGAAATTCCACCTCTTCTCAGCACCGGTCCTTATTCTGCCACACCTGCAACAACCATTTGATACAGAGACAGATGATTCTGATTATGCTATCAATGCAGGGCTCACTCATGTACTCCATTGTGCAGGCATGTAAATAGTGGAATAATTACATTTTGGGGAAGGAAACGATCTCCACACTAATCACAGGCCTCTACAATTCATTTAGACACAAGAAAATTTACAGAATGACTGCCATCATAAATGCTTCGTGTACACATATAAATTCAACTTGAACAACAAGAATAAGGACGTAAACAACAACCATGTCACGGACTAACTTATTTGACCCATGGTTGTGGCACTAACAACAGTTCTTAACACCTATGGGCATGAGAAATTTGATTGGTCACAAATTATACAATCGTGACTCAGAATTTGCTTCTACCTATTAGACACTGAGTGTAGGAAAAACAATTCAGGAGCTATATCTCTAGGATGGAATGATTTTCCATATGAGACATATCAATTTCCTTAAAGAAAGAGTAAAAATATTATTTTGGAATCTTATTATAGTTGAGAGAAAAGACACTTTGGTGTGGAAAAAATAGTGGCAGTATTGAAAAATCATTTTTATTTGTCGAAGCTTCGACAATATGTTCGCAGTTACATTAGATAATACACTATCTACACCATTTCCAAACCCTCCATCAAGAAAAAAAGGGTTATAAACTGTAGAAATTTCAATAAAAATTATGTATTTCCTAGATTCTCTCGATCTAAGAATTATATTCCACTGTTAAATATAGAATCGCTTCTAAAAATATTCTTGCGGAATTTAAAACCCAATCGCCAATTGGAATATGAAGAAGAAAGATCAATCACACATAACCCAAATGTTTTACCGGGAAAGAATAAATCTAAAAACCCCACTATCATATATTATGTTTATATCATGGATCATGAAACAATATCATACAAAACTCTAATCCTAGAGATCTTAGTACAATGCATTCATCTCACACTGTCGTACAAAAATCAGAAAATACATGTGTCAATTCTCTGCCTCCAGACAGCCTGCCTCCTCTACGCAATCCCTGCAATGAAAACAATGCAAATGAATTTGAATTCCTCTTGACTAGGCTACACATTTCTCATGGGCACATCCAATGTGTGTGTGATTGCATGAGTGCACTTCACTGAAATCACAAGTGATAGCTAAACTATCCCTTTCACCTGTTATCTCAACTGGGTCTCCACTGAATCTCACATGCATGTAGTTAATAGTGGTAAATCTTCAGTTGCATGTAAGATCATTGATTGTGAATTAATTAATAATTAATTCACTGAACTCTCACTAGTGTAAGTTCAATTAAAACTAGTACAATTGAGCTTAACTCACTTAACTAAGTTAAACTACTTCACAACTCACATAAGTATACTTATATCTCTGCTACAACTTCAAGTCACTTAGTTACAACTAATTCGACTTCCATGTCCCACTAGTCAATCTTTGAACATGAATTTCCTATAGCTAACTAATTTTCCATTTGAGTTAACTATTTCAAGTAATTATGAGATAATAGATTAATCTTTATTGTCCAATTTATTTAAGAGAAAAATAAATTAGAAACACATTTCTTATTGAGTTTTCAACACTCCCTCTCAACAAGAAAGGGATTATCCTTCACCTTGATCCTGTCTCTATGGTATTCAAATTTTCTCCTGGTGAGTGCCTTCATTAGAATATATGCATCTGGATCTTCCGTAGGAATGTATTGAAGCAACATGATCTTCCGCTGCACACAATATCTGAGATGATGATACCAGATATCTATATGCTTAGATCTATCATGAAAAAGATGATTAATCGAGAGTTTAATGCAACTCTGATTATCACAATGAATCACTTTCGGATCTAAATGAGAACCAAACAAACCAACCAAGATCTTTCTCATCCAGATAGCCTTACATCCATCTTGAATCACTACCATGTATTCCATTTCCACTGAAATGAGTGCCACGGATCTCTGTTTCCTGCTGTACCAAGAAACAATTGTATATCCAATACTAAAGATCCCCCCTAATGTTCTCTTTCTATCCATTTGGATTCTCTCCCAATATGCATCTATGAAGCCATGCAACTTCACCTCATCTATCTGTCTATACCATAAGCCATATTTATATGTGCCCCTAAGGTATCTCAAGACATGCTTACCCGCCTTCCAAAAGATCTTGGTAGGATTAACCATTGCTTGACTCATCTGGTTAACCACATATCAAATGTTTGATCTCATGTTCACTAGATACATTAGTGAACCCACTAACTGTAGATAGACAGTAGCATCCACTACCTCTCCAGAAGTAGCATCCTCTTTCCTCTAGTTTCCTGGAAGAGGAGTATACATGGGTTTGCATCCCTCCATGTGAAACTTACCTAGTATCTCCCTTGTATACTTTCCTTGAGACACAAAAAGTTCACCATCTCACTGCCATATTTCCAATCCAAGGAAATAATGAAGGAGGCCCAAATCCTTCATCTCAAACTCCTTTGCAAGGTCCTCCTCGCATGAGTGTATTAGCTGCTCATCACCAGTCAATATTAAATCATCAACATAAAGAAAAATGATTAAAATATTACCCTCCACCAAAATTTGTTATAGGTTTGCATCTGCTTAACAGGGTGCTTGCTTCAGCCCATACAATTCTCTCTTGAGTCTGCACACATGCGACTCCCTGTCAAAGATCTCAAAACCTTATGGATGCTCAATGTACACTTGTTCCTCAATGATCCCATTGAGAAACACATTTTTTACATCCATTTGATGAATGTGCTAGCCCATTTGTGTTGAAAGTGCAAAGATGGATCTTATGGAAGAGTACCTTGCGACAGGTACAAAGGTCTCATCATAATCTATCCCCTCGATCTATGAGAAGCCTCGGGCTAGAAACCTGGCCTTGTATTTATCCAGAATCCCATCACCAAATTTATTTACCTTGTATATCCATCTTGAACCTACCACTGATTTTTCGACCAGTCTTGGGACAATCTCCCATGCACTGTTTTTGACAATGGAGTCATACTCCTCCACCATTTCATCAACCCAAGTGGGATCCTTCACTTCTTCCTGAAAGGAATATGGTTTAGTCACAATACATTTTCTCATGAGATCCATGTATCTATTAAATTGATCAAGAGACATTCTCTATCTGCATTGTGAAGTAGGGTCTCCTACATTTTGTACAACATCTAGTCTCAATCTATCAACTTCCGTGGTGCGCTTTCTTCCATTTATGATGGATGGCTCCGCTTGAGTGGTTTCCTCCACCCCATGAACCTCCTGATGTGGTTGATTCACATATTGAAACTCATATTTGGGAACCAGTGGTTCCTCCTTTGCATGCAAGTCTATCTCCCTCTCAAGCAATAACCGCATGGCTTTCCCCTCATCGAATTTTATATCCTGTCGCATAACAGTCATATTATTGTTAGGAAAATACAYAGAATAATTATGGGGTGTTTTTGTGTACCCCACAAATATCCCAAATTCAGTAGTCGGTTTCATCTTCTTCCTGGCATCCTTGGTCACATGCACATAAACAGATGAGCCAAAAATATTAAAATGAGAAACATTAGGTTTCTTTACCAGTGAAAGCTTCTTCAAGTGTACTCATGCCAAGTACTCTATGAGGAAAATGGTTTTGCGCATAAACCGCAGTGTTGCATGCTTATGCCCACAAATGCATTGGTAGGCCCTGATCATGAAAAATCGCTCGTGATGAACCCAAGATTGTTCTTTTCTTCCTCTCTGCGACCCCATTTTATTGTGGGTTATGAGGCGCTATGAGTTCTCTTCAAATTCCTTCTTTGCTGCAGAATTCTTTGAATTCATTAGATATGCATTCTCCACCATTATCGCTCCTCAGAGCCTTCACTTGATTCCTCGACTCTTTCTCCACCAATGGTTTAAAATCATGAAACTTTGAGAATGTTTGATCCTTCTTTTGCATTAAGAATATCCAACATTTACGAGAAAATTCATCAACAAAAACAACATAATACTTATGTTTGTTGTTGAAGCAACTGATAATGGTCCACACACGTCTATGTGAACTCTCTCTAGGATCACTGAAGCACGGTTCTCCTTTTCATGAAAGGTGGAATTTACATACTTTCGCATGGTGCAACCCTTGCACTGATCAAACTGAGCAAGTGTTCCCATTGGAAGTCCAGTAGATATTTCCTCCACGATTTTCAAGGCTCCATGATGAAGATGGACCAATCTCCTGTGCCATAGTTCACACTCATCCCAAATCACCACTTTTTCTTCCTTGCCCATCATGGAAGTGCAACCATCTACCTCTAGCTTGTAGAGATTCTTAACTCAAATCCCTATCCTCTTGACTTTACCTGTTGTTTTATGTCGTAGAAAATTGTTTCCACCATTGAAAACAATGTCATAGACTCTGTCCTCCAACATTGCAGCTGAGACCAAGTTTTTATTCATACCTGGAACATGCATAACATATTTCAATAGAAATGGTTTACCTAACTCCCTCTGAAAGGTAATGGTACCAATGTTAGTCGCACTGTCTCCATCATGTACTTCCAAGCAATATAGTTCTATGTTCCCTTGAGTGAATACTCTAACCTCAAGCCATTGAAATCCATTTCGATATTGAATCAACTCTAGCACCAAGAAATATGGTTTTGAAAGCCTCAACAGCTGCAGCTCCAACAACCTTATTGTTCTTCTTCTTCTGTAGACATTTAGTAGCAAGATGCCAATGTTCGTGATAGTAAAAACACTTCACTTTGGACAAATCCAACTTCTTTCCTTTAGACTCAGATTTTGAATGGAATTTATTACCCTTGCCTTTCCTTGCCTTGGAAACCAAAGAAAAATACTATTCACCATCATGTTTTGATGAAAATCCATCTCTAGTGTTCCACTTGAACTCCTCCTGCACTAGATCAGACCATAGTCGTTCCCAATCTGGCAATTTTTCCCTTCCATTGACAGAGTCTTGATAATTGTTCCAACTCTTGGGAAGTACTAGGAGATCCAAGCTCACCAAATCATCATCAACAACTGTTATTCCCAAATTCTCCAACTCATCCTGACATTGGACAAAATTCATCAGATATTTTGAAATGGAGTCTCCCTTCTCCATCTTAATCTTCCTGAGTTTATCTTTGAGCGCCAATTTCATATGGTCACTACTATTTTGGAATAGATCCATAAAAGTATTCCACATTGCATATGGTGTAAATTTCCCATTGAGGATTGAGACAATGCGGTCTCGTACTCCCTCCAACAAGATCCTCCTTGCCTTTGCCACTTTCTTTTTCCATGCATCAAGATTTGCAACATCTGCCTTAGGAACATCTTTGTCAATGAATTCTTTCAAGATATTGTCTTCGAGTACTAACTCCATCATGTCCTTCCAAGAAATATAGTTCTATCTTCCCTCGAGTGAATACTCTAACCTCAAGCCATTGAAATCCATTTCGATATTGAATCAACTATAGCACCAAGAAATTCTTTCTACCAATTCGAATTCTATCCAGTCACAAACTCATCTTTTGCAATCTTCTACGCTCTGATACCATGTAGAAATTTCAATACAAATTATGTATTGCCTAGATTATCCTGATCTAACAATTATATGCCACTATTAAATACATAATCGCTTCTACAAATATTCTTGTGGAATTTAAAACACGATCGCCAATTGCAATATCAAGAAGAAAGATCAATCACACATAACACAGATTTTTTACCGGGAAAGCATAAAGCTAAA
>JASDQU010306142.1:116888-129448 GCA_032191745.1 Picea mariana
GTTGCTTTTGTACTCTGACTATTATTCTTCCTTCTTTCATGCATCCGTCTATCTTCAGCATGTTGGTCTGTCATCCTTCCTTTTCAATCAATTTCTTCTCTTGCTTTATTTTCTTCTTTATTATTCTATCTTATTTATTCTTTTTCTCTGCATTGTTCTTATGGATGCGCCTCAAATTTTCACTCTCTAGTCTTCCTTCTTCTTTTTCACACATATTCTATACTTTGTATTTTTATCAAAAATGTATCCAAAATTTATTTTCGAACATGTCCCCAACACTCGCGTGTGGCTTGTCGTGAGCCACTTAGGCGTGTTTTATGCTTCTCCTCTCTTGGATGAACGTCTATGAGGCTTCCTTATCTATAAAAAATTCCTTTATCATTTCTTTCTTTGTTTACAAAATCTCTTCGACCCCTTGTTCATTCAAGGCTATGAATTTTTCTTCTGCTTCATGGGATGCTTGTTTCACCTTTCCCTATGTACTAGTTAGTTATCTTATGACCCTTACTGCTTCTTCTTGCAGCAGTCCTAAATGTTGTTGAAGGACATTTTGTTGATCCCTCATTTCTTCCACTTACACGTATGACTGCCTCTATGTCAAAATTGTTGGCATACATTCAGCTGGTGGAAGTGTGTTGATTCTCCTTGAAGCTTCCTAGGAGTTTTCTTGTGCTTCTCTTAATTTGGCCTCCACATCCTTCATATTTGGATATTCCACCAAGTCTTTCTATATTTGTGCCCTCTCCTCACATATTTTTTCACACTCTTCTTCTATCTTCTTGATGTTTGTGACTAGTATCATTGTCTTCCTTTCTCTTCTTGCTCATACTTCTGGTGGCATTCTTGTCATAATTTGCAACTACAGGTCCTCAATATTCAATTGAAATCCTTTTATGACTTCACCAATATTCAATACATGGTCTTCCATAGTATTTTCTACTACTATCAAGACCTATGGAATTTATTTATACAACTTCTGGATGACCGCTTGTGTCTTTTGCGCCATACTCTCAACTTCATCCTTTCCCTTTTTGGATTTATTGGCCCTTTCCTTGGCCTCGTTATTTTCCTTCTTTACTTCTTCCTGTTGCCCTTCCACTACTCTCTTTTTCTGTAGAACTGTTTCATACTATTGTTGCAATTGAGCCTTTTCATCCTGTACTTTGGTCAGTTCCTAGTGTGCTTCCTCTCCTTGGATCCTAATCTCATGCAACATTCCCATTTGTAGGATTTGTAATATGTGTGTCGCCATATGTGACACCAAAATGTTTAGATATTTGATTGCCTTCATCTGTTCTTGTAATTCTATCATTGAGAAATCAATTACATCCATCTCAATTTGTAGTGTTTTGTGTCTAGCTTCTAGCTTGGTTAAGAATGGATGAAAAATCTTTGTTTCCTCCACTAGGATTGTGGACACTCTCCCCTCTGAATTTCTCTCTTTTTTATGATAGATTCTTCCAAGAGTTGTTGTAGTGTTATCAACTTCTCCTGTGCCTTATGGCGTTTCTCTACCTATTTCCTAGTCGCTTCCTTAATGACTTCTTTCGCGATGTTCCGTACTTGGAAGCCAATTTGGTGCATGTTATCATTGTTCAAATTATAACATGGGGGTTCCTTGTGTGCTTTTGTATTCTTACACACCTCTCCTATTGGCTCCTTCCCCTTATATTTGTTTTCGACTCTTGTCACGACGATTTTCTATTGTGCCTCTATTGTTGATGGCCTAGGTGTATCTCCTCCTCCATTGTTCTGATCATTCCCCTGCCCCTCATATAGTTCTTCATCACTCTTATCATGTTCTTCTTCATCCTCTGAGTGCCTCATTTTCTCTATTGATATTTTCCATGGTGATGGTCCAGGGATGATTTTAAGGATGGAAATTTATTTTAAAATCTATAAACCTTGGCGAATCTTAATAATCCTTTATATGTCAACTATAAATGTTTGGCGATATTTTTGTAAAAATATTCAAATTTCTAAGGATTTTATATAGTTTCTATAAACGTTTGGCCATTTTTAAGGTAAAATAATTTTATCCTATAGAATTTGGGCGAATTATGTTTAGAATAGCGAATCATTTTTGGGGAAAAACCATGGAAAATTATCTCATGAGTGAAATTTATCCCCTAAAATCATCCTTATTTCTACCCATCTTCCCAATCATTCAAAATCAAGCATACATCCTCTGTTGTCATCCTATAGCTGGTTGGTAGCCACTTGTGCATATGATCCTTCTTTTCTTTCACATACATGTGGTGCATGCCTGATTTGAGTCACATAATATCCTTCTAGGTTTCCACTATCTTGGCTAATATGCATGGTGTATGTTCAATTAGATACTTGATATTATCAAAGTATACAAAAAATGTAACATTACTGTCTTGTTTCCTCCATTTGTTTGTCATATTCCATAAGTTGTCATATTGTGTGACTATATTACCTCTACTAGTTGTTCCTATGTAGTAGTGGTAGCCTGATTCCTGCCATCTTACCAGCGGAATCAAAATCAAAATCCATGCATAGTGAAATTGTGTACCCTTCTCTTGGGCCTCAATACATTTTGTCAAAAATTGGTTCATCAATAATATGGTCCTGTTCATTTGGACCCTTTCTCAGCACTTTTTAGCAACTACAATTACTACAGTTGGTACTTCGTCCTTATGACACTTGCATAAAAAAATTTAGGCCAACGCCTGCATTGCAAATCAAACACTATTATCATTGAAGTTCGCGACATCCAATCCCCTTTTGCTTCTGAAGGTGTGAAATTTTTCCTTCATTAATTCTAATAGGGATCTCTCCCCTGTCTTGTTGATGAAAAGGGTCAGATCCTCTCCAATTTTCTATCATCATGTGATCCCTGAATCAATGTTGTATCGATTGGAACTAGTGGGTCAAACAATAATATCCCTCCATGGATGTAGTTGACCAGTAACTGAACACATGAATTGATTTAAATATTGCATCCAAAGTGTGGAACCTCCAACAAGTTCAGTAGTCCCGACTTCTGAAGCCCTATTTCCCACATCCATATTTCCAACAATATATCTATTGTTCCTTGTACACTCATAGTGCAAAAATACTTTTCCCTAACTAGCTTGAGAAACTTTTGTTCGTCTATGATATCTTGATCCACAAACTTGATGGTGGAAACCTTCTCTAGCATGTCTACTTCTGTACTTACACCAGGTGGGACTGGTGTTGTTCTCAGTGGGTATTTTACATGGACTAGTACTTTGACATTAGGCACATCATCTTTCCTTGGTGGAGTATAATCCCCGTGGAATATTTCCTGTGAAGCTGAAGGTGAAGTTCTAGGAAAAGTTCCAGGCACTTACTCAACCTCTGGTGTATATGCTGGTCATTTCAATTATCTTTGTGTCACTATTGATGGTGCTCCAACTTTCAACGGGGCCATTGTTTTGTGTGACATGTTCCTTTACTTCCTTTGTGGTTTTTTTGTTGTAGTTGTAGCTCAACTCTGATTCACTCGGGTTTTCTTTGGTTTTCTCTAATTATGTCTCTCTTACATGAAACTCTTAGTCCCAATGATTTACAATTAACAACCTTTGAATAACTTTGTGAGTCCTTTCCAACTGTGCATGTCCCTTCACGCATTAACTAACTTGTCCAATCTTCCAACGAGGTTGATGAGTGGTTAAATAAATGCAACTTTTTTACCAAATCCATCGTGTGATTTTTCCCTCGTACTACCAATCTGTCATGATTTTCAGTGAATTTTACCATTTAATATTATACAACATCTTTATGACCTGTCATTACCATATTATTGCAGTCGCTTCAACACTTTAATGCTTCCAACAGTCTTTTTAGTGCCAAACTATGCAACTACTCTTGATTTTGCATCTGTTTTCTTCACAGTGTTTTTCTTCTGTGTATTATTTTATGACTTGACACAATTCTATCTTGATGTGTGATAACCATTGCTTCTACACAAGTTCTTATGCCTTATTACTCTATCATATTTTTCATTTTCTATATCTACTTTTTGCATTTGTTTTTATGTTTTTTAACTTCCTACTATAGTACAATTACTATGATACATATGTTCTGACATAGCCTATATTACTGCACAGACTGTCAACCGTCTCTATAGAGTTTTATCCTACTTCCATTCACCATTCCTCCAAGGACTTATCCATTCATGGTTTCCAAATGTGCAACACATGTCTTTGTTACATGTTGAATCACGTATGGTCCTAATCAATGCATTCTAAACTTTCCTAGATGCTGCATGAACTTGATATAATAGAGTAATACCAAATCTACCACTTGAAACTTTTTTTGTTTAATGTGTCTATCATGTCATGCCTTCTCTCTTGCCTTCTGAACTTGTTGATGGAAAACTGTGACAAACAGATATTCCTCAAGCTATACTAACTGTGATAGTATCTCCTCTACTAAACCAGAGTCTTGAATATTAGTGATTGCTACAATGCACATGATAGGTAGAATAAACTCCATTGGAATCATTGTTTCTTTCCCATAGACCAACCTGAAAGGTGTCTATCCTATCAAGTTTTTTCTTTTTTTTGCTTGGTTAAATCATTCTCCAGTATTTTATTGAAAGCTTCCACTATCCCACTAGACTGAGGATGATATGGGGTACTCTTATGATGATGAATTTGAAGCCCCTCGGTCAATCCTACAATTGTCTTATTTATAAAGTCTATTCTTTGATCACTTAGTAATATGAGTGGGCATCCAAATCATGTGACTATATTCTCAAAAACAATTCACACAACAATATCCGTGGTGTAGTTTGTAACAAGTGCTACTTCTGCCCATCTTTTCAAATACTATGTTGTAGTGATTATGTACCTTTCCCTTGATATTCTTTCTTATGGGTTGATTGGATCCACAAAGTATACAACCCATTTATCAAATGATTGCAATGTAACTTGTGGATTTAAAGGAATTTCATCCCTCCTATATGGATTTCACACTCTTTGACATACATCACATGACTGACAATATTCCTTAGAATTGTTGTGAAGTGTGTGCCACTAAAGTCCCATGCAAAAAATATTTTGTGCAGTTTCTCTCCCTACATAATGTCCTCCTGCAATCCTATCATGTGCTTCTTCAAGTATCATCGATCTTTCGTGTTCCAACACACATGATATCAATATTCCATCTGCACCCAACTTGTATAAATTCCCTGCAATCAAGTGATAATATGTTGCTTTCACTACGAATTATTTCTTTTTCACAACCATAATGTCTGATGGATCCATACCTGTACTTAGAAACTACATGATGTCCGAGAAGTAATTATCCACCATCGTTACTGCGAATAACTATGCATTTGGAAAGCTATCATCTAAATTTCCTGCATATTCTCTCGATAATATGTGTAATAGATGATCTGGTCCTGCATTCAACTTCATTGGTTTCATTACAAACTCAAAATCATATTCTTGAAATAATAGTAGCCATCTGCATATTCTCCCCCCAACACTAGATTGTTCACTAAGTATTTTAATGTATAATGGTCTGTGTAAATACTAATGTGTGACCCCAACAAGTAATGTCTGAACTTATGTAGCACATATTCCATTTCCAATCCTTCTCGTTCTATGGTAGTATAATTCTTCTCTTCTATGAACAACTTCCTTTTCGCAAAAGCAATTAGGTGGTCTATGTCTCCCTCCAATGGTTGATATAGTATTATTCCTAATGCTATGGATGATGAATCTAAATGAACATGGAACTCATTGTTTCAATCGAGAAAGATCAAAATCAATGCAATCACTAGCTTTTTCTTTAAGGTGTATAAACCCTTTTGACAGTCCTTGTTCCATTGAAACTTTCCCTCCTTCTTCAACAACTTTTCATCGATTCTATGATCTACTCATAGGCCTTGATAAATTTCCTATAATAGCCTGTATCAACCAGAGTTTCCATCATTTTTCTGACTGATGTAGGTGGTTATAAATCCAAAATCACTGCAATCTTGGCTGGATCTACTAGTAATCCATGCTTGCAGACTACATGTCCCAACAAAATTCTAAATGGTGCACAAAAAATACATTTCTTCAAGTTTAGCAAAATATGACCCTGTCTACACCTATCCAACATTATCCTAAGTACTTCTATGTATTGAACAAATTCCAATAATCCAAGTATACTTCAAGGAAATTATGAATAAATCCTTGAACGTTGCAACCACCACTCTTGAAACAATTGCAGTGGAATTCTTTAATCCAAAAGGAATTATTATATATTGATAACTTCCCCACTCTATCATGAAATTAGTTTTGTATCGATATTCCTGTGCAATTTTTATTTGATGGTATGCCAAGAATCCATCGGTGAAAGAATTTGTCTCTTGGCCTCCTGCATACTCTAGTACCTAATATGTGAATGGTGTTGGGAATGGGTCATGTAAACATACATCATTTGACTTCCTCATATCCATGCAAATCCTGATTCATGTCAATGTTGTCTTGTCTTTCAATAACATTGGACTGATCCACTCTGATTTCTCTATAGGTTCAAGGATTCCAGGGTCCAAAATCCTATCTATTTTGGATTTCACCTTTTCCTTGTACTTCAGATTTAACCTATAAGGCCTTTGTCACACTGGCTTAGCGCCTATCTTCATGGGATTCTTCATCTTATCTAAGTCCCTAACTATCCCCTTCATATCGAAAAATGTATTTGGGAATAGGTCATGATATTCACACAACAAGTCTTCAATCTTCTCCACTGATCCATCGCTCTAGTAATCCCCTATATGTGCAAACTTTAGATTCTCTATCATCCCAATGTTTACCTTCCTTTTATTTATTGGTTGTGTGTATGTGGTGGATTCAAACTATGGCCCTTATATTTTTCTTTTTTCTTATGTTTTAGGTACTTGTACGTTTGTGGGATCTTCTTCATCATGCTCTTCCTTAGCCACATTGTAGATTTGTGCGCACCACACACTAGTACCACCTCCATCAGCCCTTCTTATGAGAAGATGTTATTTTGAATATCTTGTGGCATTGCATCTGTTGATGGAGATTCACGTTCAAAAGTAAATGTGACTTTGAAACTTTCTTCCAAATCTTCCCATATTGTTGTCTCTCTGTGAATTTCCAATTCCAAATACCAGTTCTACAGAATTGTGTCTAGAGTGTATGTATAAATCTGCGCATCCATTTTGTTTCCAATACTGAACTCCATAAAGTTCTGCACTGCTCAACATGACCTGTGGGTTCACTCTCTCATGTATACTTATGTGCAATATTTTTTCCCTCAATACCAAACCTTACTTCCATTAGTCTTATACACTGTGACCAGTCTTCCATTCCTTCTTTGTGTGATTCCACCATTTGGCAGAAGTCACTTTTAGGAAAACATCTAGTGCCAATAACCTTTTTGTTTGAGTAACTGCAAATCAAATTCCTTTACATACAAACTTATCTCTGTCAATCCATCATACTTGGGTGGATCACATAATTCTATTCTGATCCGTGCAATGATTGGGTGATGTGTGCACATCGTCTAGTTGAGACTTCATGCATTTTATGCTACCAATGCTCTAGAACTTCCTCCAAATATAATGCACATGAACTGATACTTCTCCAACTTAGTGTACCATCTACAAATGGGTTTACATAATCATCCTTCCACGTAGTCATTTTATACAAGTTGTCAATGTCATTTCCTTTGGTTGGCTCTATGTATCTCTTTCCTTCTGATGGGTCCAAGGGTGAAATAAGTTTCAAATATCCAACTTCAAATACTATATGTCTCCTCTTCAAGTTAATGATATTTTGGCTATCAAAATCCCATTCCAGTTCCATTAGTGTTGAATATGGTTGACCATCATCAATGATCTCAATAAATTCAAAGTATGCCACACTATGCACCCCATCTATGTTCACACGTACTCCTCTCAAATGACCAATCAACACTATTTTATGCTTATCTGTGAGCCTTAACTGAATAGGAGACCATACTATCTTGGTTTTTCACATCATCTCCCATGTCCTCTTAGGTAAAACATTCATGCAAGACCCCAAGTCCAAGATAACATTAGCCACTTCATATTCCCCTCTTTGCACACTGAATCTGAATTCTTCATTGGTCCTCTTCCTACATAATACATGATTCACTACCCTTTGTGTGATGAGAGTTTCCCTTCTTCATGTACAATGATCAATCATGTCATAGAGTGTACTCAGTGAAGTTTGATCCTGTAATACCCCTAGGCTGAAACCCAATTGTAAATGTAAATGAAAATGTACTTAAGTTGGTGAGTTGTTTGATATCAATTTTGTATGCACCTTCAATGGTACAGTGCACACATGTACTATTCACTAAAATGATGAAGTGTGCACATTCCAGGATACCGTGCACAACAAACTTAACTGCGTGCAATTTTGAAGCCAGGGAGCATTTGTGTATATGTTGTGTTTTCTAGGTTGGTGAACTAGTTATTATAAGCTAGGAGGCTTATGTTTCGAATTAGGCCAGAGAGTCTAGATGCTAAAGGTCACTGAGCCTATTTTTGTATATGTCTCATCATTAATATAATACATCACTAAATGTAGACCGACCATGATAAAAGAGTGTGGAGGATTAAAATCCACTAGTTAGGGNCGGGGGGGAGGGGTAAAAGTTAAGGAAAAGGGATAAGATAGGGATCTTAAGCCAAAAAGGAATATTATATTAATATTCCTTAAAGTATAAAGTATGGATAAGTATTTTATCCTAAATTCTAAGGATGGGGACAAGTGGGCCATACTAGCTCCCAACATGACAAGTGTCAATTTGGGAACATGCATACATATAGCTTGGACTTAGTTCATTTTCCTATCATTCAATGATCATTCAATCATTCAATCAGTTTTCCTATGTATCTTTCAGTTACTGTCACTGTACCTATACCCATACCATATTTGTACACATACCTGTATCTGTACCTAGTTAGCTCAAAAGTTGGACTAAAGAAGTGGGTTTTCAGGACCATGGGATATTGAAGAGGAAGGTTGTCAGGCTCATGAGAAAATCTCTCTAGGTGAGATAATTGTTTGGAATTTATTTGTGAAGGTGCTAAACTACAACCACAGAGCTCTGGGACTTCCTCTCTATCTTGTTGTTGAAGCCCTGGAAGGGAAGTGGGGCATCCAAGGGACTATTGAGAAGAGACGGGGCACACTTCCTTGGGTGGGACATACATGTGGGGAATGAGGGACTATAGGTTGTTAGTTTTAGTTGGCACCTGTGATGGAGTCTTTGCCATTTTTTGAGATACATCATCATATTTAGGAATCCCTTTACCTAGGTGGAGTTTAGTCCTAGCTTGGGGGTGACCCACTGCTGAGAGTGATGAGTAGTGTGGTCTAAGGATGGAATTTTTTTGCAGGAATGTCTGCACACATTTGGTGATATTTTTACCAAGATAAGTGTCCATTATGTGCTAAATGACATGATGCATTATTATTTATGTGTTTAATTTTTTGGGTTTTTCCTGTGTGTGTTTTATACCTATCTTTATATTTAAGAGTATTGCTTGTCTATGTTGCATGTATATGTTGTTGTTATTTCTGTATGAATATGTGCATTTACAGAATGCATTTGTCTTTTCTAAGTTTTATATATAAAGTTCCACAAGATTTTCTGTGTGTATATGTTTTAATTTGCATACAGTTCGAAAAAATTTATGTGGCATAGCCCAGTTGGATGTTGAGGATGTTACACATCTTTCATTATCTCTACACAACTTCTCATAAATTCTATTAGCATTATTAACTTCCAAGTTGGTTTCTCTAGCACAACGCGAACTCTGACATGAAGCACAAATGATGTTGATGCTCCCCAATGTTGTCGAAGTACTTATTTTATTTCCCTTTAATATGTCTCTTTTTCTTGCAGAGGATCAAAGGTTGACATAAGACCTATTGAATTCCTTGTCCATTTCTCAGTATTCTTCCCTCGATTCGTCATATCAACTCTTTTTCTATCTCGCTCCTATGTGTGTAACAACTATTATTCTTGTTCCTTTGCTGTATTTTTCAGATGATGTTTTTTGCACATTTTGATTGGGATTATGGTTCTAATTTCCTCTTCCTCCCCTACCAAAATTTCCTCTTCCTCGACCTCTGCAATTTTTTTCTCTATTCCTTGGATTAAATCCTCTTTGATTATTATATTGTGGACCACCCCCTTCCACTAAAACATTCTCCTCCTTAATCCTGTACATATTTGAAGTGTGCTCCCTCATCAAGTCGAAAACACAACAATCCTTCTTTTCATGTCCAACGAACTTAAAAATTTCAAAACAAGTTCCTTGGTGCACTCTGATATTTCTATAGCAATGGACACTTAGTTGGATGATGTCCCCATATATTACATATCTCGCAATATCCCCCTCCTGGTAATGTATTCGATGGTCGAGTCTCCAAATATTGCATGAATGTTGGGCATTCATCCTTGCGATGGCCTTCAGTCCTACACTTGGTACACTAGACTTGCTCACATTTCTCCTTTCCTTTTGTAAGTCCTTCCAATTGAATCATCAATGTAGCTAATTGTGTCTAAACTTGTGTCATCCCTCTACTATCTCCTACAGGGTATTATTCCAATTTCATTGCAATTTCTAGTGCCTCGGCCTGCTAGACAACATTTTGTTGAATAAACAACCTACAAATGTGTGGTAGAATTCCTACAATAAACCATTATTGATGTTGTTGATCGGGGATCTGGAAATTCAACCTACCCATCAGATCCTTGAACCTTTGATCGAAGTCCCATACTGACTTTGTTTGCACCTATTTAATCTCTTTCAATTATGTAATGTAGTGTGACTCGAACTTTGGCTTCTTGAACTCTTTCAACAATGTTTTCCTTATATCTTCCAAATTCTTGGCCTATCGTGAAGGTGTGGTACTCTGCAATTTCATGTACCAGACTAGTGCATGTCCTGTAAATTTTGTATACAACTATGCAATCTCCATGACCTCGTTCTGAACATTCTTTGCAGCCCAAATTGTACCACAGACAAAAAAATGTCGTTTTGGGTCCTTTGACCCAACTCCCTGGAACTCAGGAAGTCTAAGGGTGTTGTCTACTTCTACCATGTTTCTTTTTATAGTCCCTCTTCTTGGTTATGCTAGTTGACTATGACTCTACGCATTGCTTCCACTGCTGTGATTATTACTACTTTTTCCTCCCTTTCTAACTATGAGTTATTTTGATAACTATTAAATTGTTATCTCTGATTGTGGTGACACACATGGATTCGTGGATTTGACATAGGAATGGAATTACTCTTCTTCTCCTCCTATATGTGGTATTTCCACAATTTGGACTATTTCACAAGGTTATCTCCCCTCTATCTCATTGCATGACTCTCCTTTCTCAGCCCTAATATTTCACCTCTTTTACCTCCTTCCTCCACGCAATACTCCAAACTCATCTTCTTCCTCCTGTATACCTCCTTCAGTCCTATGCATCCTTAGTCCCTCCATTTCTTTTTCATTATCTCCTACTCTTACACTATCCTATTGTCGTCCCTTGATTCCCCTATAGTAGTCAGATTCCATTTTCATCACACACTTGTCACACAAAAACATCTTTATCCACATACCAAATGATTTCATGAACCTTTCGTGTGGGCCTTTGAAAAAGTCTCTTTCTACAACACTGTATGATTGGATACAATCTACTGCAAATTCTATAATGTATCCTCCTAGTATGTTATCCAACCAGAAATCAACTTCACAAGTAGTTGGGTTACTTATATAATTCATATATCTTATCAAATGAGSAGTCTAATTCCTCAACACTGCAATTTTGTACCTTCCAATATTCTCCACTAATCTTTMTAGCCACCCATTCAAAATTCACCAAAGAAAATTTCATACAGTTTTGTATACACATACCTTTGCATCCACTACTTTTCACTCATATGAGGKTTTCTATTATCTTTAGAGAAAACTATCATTCCTTCCTTTCCAACCATTATGAGATATCTTTCTTAGTCGTCCTCCAAAACATTCCTTCAATTGCAAAGTTCGAGTCCCGACAACAAAACCATTTGTTGGCATTGTGTGTGGTCGGAAGACCCTAGGTTCGAGTTATCCTTGACCAACAAAACCCTTGAGACATCGACCCTTTCGGCATCACTTTCATGTAGATGAAGTGTCACCCAAGGTATCTATTGGGACTGCATGAACCAATTTTTTGCAATAGTGAGGGAATGGAAGGTGATTATTCTATTCATTCTTACTTATTGGTTTTGTTCGCATTTCTCTCTTGTTGTTATTTATTAGCTGCTTAGTGATTTCAGATTCATATTACCATTATATTCCATATCACAACATAAACCCATGACTGTAACAATTGTGAAACAAGTATACATAAGACAAATCTAATCCAATAAGCATTAGAAAGAATGCATGAACAATCAAACAAAATACATTCAACACGAGAGTTAACATGGTTCACCCAACTATGGGCTACGTCTACAGTGATTGGATTCTTTATTATGCATTTGGTAATTGCTTCAGGCATGCACATTGTGCTTATAAATATAAATC
>JASDQU010306143.1:1561-48354 GCA_032191745.1 Picea mariana
CATAACCAATGGAAATCCATTTTCCCACAGCGAAAGGACCCAGGACTTGTCCAGAAAATGTACAAGCTCGTATGGTAAAGGAGAAACACGCAAGGTGACTGGTATTTATATTTGAATGGGCGAGGGATGGAATCATAGCAGAGGATGATAAATCCATAGTGACGAGAAGTTTGGAAACAAGATGAAGATTTAGGAAGCACACTCGCGCAACAAGTACACTTTGAAGTGTGCAAAGTACATATGAAAAGAGCTGCAGAGCATACGTGATATGAGCACCATGATTTCTTAACATTTCTGACTTCATAATTAGGTGATGAAGGTTGTTATATCCATCAATGTGACCTTTATTATAACAACTTGCCTCGACCTCTGGCACGTAAATTCTCTTTTTCTGACAGGACTCGACCTTTTGGGAAGATGACCTTTACAATTCGCACATGGCTAATTATGACGCCCTTTCCCAACTCCAAGGGCCAGACCCACCACTTGCTGACTTCAACCCACTCATTATTTAGTACCTAACTTCACACACTTTGACACATGAACTACGACTCGTCTAGGAACGACTCTAACTAAAAAAATTATGATGCTAATAGAAGGGAGTTCAGATTAGAACTCTATATAACCTACAAGGAAGCACTATTAGTGATGGGTGTAATAGTTCCATAGTTCCTGATATTAGAGCCAAAAAAGAAAAAACTCTTGCAGACTCTTGAGAAAAGGTTATGTTGTGGAATCAAAGACTGGGGCATATCAGAGAGAAGGGTTTTTGACTACTACATGATAAAGGTATATTTGAAGGTATGTCTAACTACTCTCTGGATTTCGATTCATGTGAAAATTGTGTATATTGGAAGAATAATCGAGTAAGATTCCCCTCTCGTGCGATGAGGGCAGAAGGAATTTTACAACTAGTGAAAAGCGATGTGTTTGGACCTATGCCATTTCCATCATTGGGAAAATATGTGTACTATACCTCATTTATAGATGAATTCTAGAGGAATACTTGGATATATTTCCTCAGGAAGAAATCTAAAGTCTTTGACAGGTTTAAATATTTTAAGTCTCTTGTTGATAATCAAATAGAGAAAATAAATAAGGTGCTAAGGATGGATAATGGTGGAGAATTATGCAGGAATGAATTTGAAGAATTATGTAAGATGTGTGTTATAGAAAGGAAGAAGAATACTTCATACACACCTCAACATAATGGAGTTGCAGAAAGGATGAACATGACGTTGATGCGAAAAGAAAGGTCCATGCTCAATGGTGTCGGGTTAGGACAATAATTATAGGCATAGACAGTGGGTACTACATGTTACCTGGTCAATTAATCACCCTCATCAGCACTGGCTAAAAAGACTCCACACAAGGTATGGAATCATAAGAAACCCTCTCTCACACATCTCAAGGTATTTGGTTATGAGTCTTATGTTCACGTTCCAAAGGAAAACATAAGTAAGCTAGACAAGAAGGATGAAAAGTGTATCTGTATTGGGTATAAAGATGGTCTCAAAGGTTATAATAATTAGAACCCAGAAACTAAGAAGGTTGTGTATAGTCGAGATGTGGTATTTAGATAAATGAAAGATGTTGTAAAATAGGAATTCCAACCAAGGAAGAACCAAAGAACAAAGAGTTTGAGTTAAAGGATGATGAATTAGACTCTCCAGAATAACATGAATTAGAAGAAGAAGATCCTCATACTCCATTATTGAGGATATTGGTTCACGAAAAAAGGCTACTGGAAAGGTATACTCCACCTAATTTTTGTTCTAATTTTTCTTTGTCTATTATTGATGATGATCCTAGAACTATTAGGGAGGTAGTGGATTCAGAGGATGGAAAACTTTGGAAAAAGGCCATGGTCGAAGAAATGGAAACGTTGGATAATAATGGGGCTTGGGACCTATTGGAGTTGTCAAATGGAAGAAATATCATTGGAAACAAATAGGTATTTTAAAAGAAGTTAAATGCAAAAGGAAAAGTGGAGATATACAAAGCTCAGTTAGTAGCAAAGGGTTATTCCCGGGTTGAGGGAATTGATTTTGGTGATATTTTTTCTCCTATTTCCAAGTTAACCTCTATTAGATTTATGTTATTTGTTGTTGTTGCATTTGATTTTTAAGTAGAACAGATGGATGTGAAGACAACATTCCTACATGGGGATATGGAATAATAAATCTACATGAAGCAGCCAGAAGGCTTTGTTGTGAAGGGAAAGTAGGAGCTGGTATGCAAGATGAAAAAGTCCTTGTAAGGTTTAAAACAATCACCAAGGACATGGTATCAAATATTTGATACTTATATGTTGGGACTTGGATTCACAAGAAGCAAGGAGGATCATTGTGTTTATTTCAAATTAATTGGTGATCATTTTATTTATTTGGTCTTGTATGTGAATGACATTTTGTTGATAGGAAAAAACAAGGAGATTATACAAGATGTGAAAACTGAGTTGTCCTCTAAATTTGACATGAAGGATATTGGTGCTGCAAATTTCATTTTGGGAATGGAAATTAAAAGATCTCGGAAAAAAAAAAGATATGGTTGAATAAGAGAAAACGTGTCGAGACAATATTGCAGAGGTTTAATATGCAGGAATGTAAACCAGTCAGGGTCCTGTTGAGGTGTCCTAAATCCCTTTAACTCAACAACAGGAACCAAACCTGCCACAAATGCCCAATTAGACTCTACAACATTTGATGGTGGATTGGTTCTCTAGATATTTCGATCTGACCAATTTATCGATGGGATTTACATAATGATTTACAAGATATCTTCTTGTGAAAGTTCCTCCTTCATTTTAAAAGTTCTCTTTTTTATCTTTTCTTTTATTAGATAGGTCTGATCAAACAATGTGTACTGGTATAAACCAGCTGGTAAAAAAAAGGGGGGGTTCTTAACTAATGAAGAAGGATGAGCTTGGGGTAACCCTTGTGCTCAAGCATGAAAACAAATATATTCACACTTGTGACAAGCCTAGTACTAATAAATTAACTTGTTGGTATTTCAATTATTGATTGAGATACAATTATCGAAAGAAGACATACATGCACTAAAATGATGGAAAGAAAAATAGTTTTCTTAGCTCTAACATTAATCACACATTAACACAACGATTTGCTTTCATAATAGAGACAAGAACTACAGGAAAAAATATTGAAATAACTTATCAATAGATTTAGAAACTCTTACTCATTACAACATCCATTAATGAGATAAAGTTGGAAACAATTCCTCCTCAAATCCAATCGCACAATGCCTTTGATTAAAAAAATAGAAGCTTGTCTCTGGTCCTAAACAAGACTTCTCAATTAAGGTAGTTTGGAAATAGTTCTTTACAATTCCAAAAATGAGGGTCTTTGCCAAAACCATCGACCCTTTACTAAAAATTCAATCCTCTTATTTATATATAATCATTAACTAAAAATAGCTACTACTAGTGCAAGCTAAGTAAAACAAAATATCGCCACATGGCACTTTCAACTCTTTGTCTTGTAAGAATCATCAAATAGTTTTACTGAATTGGGTGACTCTTCTCATACTCTGACCATTTGACGAAGAGTTCCTCGCATTTGTTGGCATATGGGAACCTGTGTTGGTCCATTAGGGATGAAAGGATTTCTTTCACTTCTATTGCCCATTCTCGGTACTTGACTATTTTGACACTTAACCGATGCAAAAATGCTCGAGCCTTGATCAGACGCTCCATGAAATGTTGTACTTGACCTGGCACCATGCTCGCCACCTTTGTTATCTCTGTTGTCCATGTCTATTCTTGTTCTACATGTTTCTTGACTATGTCATGCATGTCGACAAAGTCCTTGGGTGAGCCAAATTCTGGAAGGCCGATGTCTTTCATCTGCCAATTAACCTTTTCCTATCTCTTTTCACAATCAACCCATTTCTCCTAAATATCCCGCTGAGGTTCTTGGGACATTTTCACCCATTATTCGGCCGCTTTCCTGATCTAATCTATGTTGTTGTCCCTCAACACCCGAATTTCGTTCTCTTTGGCATCTCATCCCTTTAGAATCACGTTGATGTAATCGATCCTTTCCACTTCTTGGTGAGCCTTATCATACCACCTTTTAATGTCCTTGCAAGTCACTAGTTCCATAAGGGTGTCTTCTTGGAAATCATCTATACCTGTAGTGAAAAGGAGTCGTTCATTCGTGAATTGGTCATAGGCATCTTGAAACCACTTCTCAAAAACATTGTGGCCTGTGTGGAGTCTTGATAGTATTTCTCCAAATGGAGAATATGCTCCAACTCCTTAAGTGTAGCGACTAACTCCTTTTCATCCATTCTTTCTCTATCTATTGTGACATCTGTGATAGCCATCCCTGCGTTGATAAGCTTGTATGTCTTGGTGTGTTTCTATAGAGAAAATTATCCTCTGTGGCGATGAGAATCGAAGTATCTGACGTAAGCCTCCTCTTCTTAGTGGTTCTCTTCATGATGTATTTTCTCTTTTGGTCATAGGTGATCGCTTGTATATCGACAACCTCATCAATTGGTTCGTGGATTTGTTGTTATCCCTGGGTTAAAGTATTTCCCAGGCTCCCGACTGTGTGTACCTATTCTAGGATGGGATCTTGAACTTATTCCATATGTCCCGATGGATCGACCTCTATTTGTTGCTCATCAGCTGGTGAGGTATCGACCAAAACAGAAGCACTAGGGGTAGGTTTGGTACTTACTTGGTAATTGGATGTTGATGTGCCGATTTATTGTTGTGGAAATTCCTCTTTCTGACCTCCCGATCTCATCTCATCCCTTGATCTATCAATTGGGTTTCCCGACAGGTCAAGTAACTTAGTCTCTAGGGGAATTTCGACCTCATGGTCTCTATGCAGAAGGCTTTGAATTGGAGCATCGGGACCTGGGGTAGATTCTCTCTCAGGTTCCCTTTCCTTTGTAATATACACTGGAGTCACCAGGGAAACTTAGGAACTCTCCTCATCATCATAGATGGTTATTAAGTTGAAAAACGGGTTAAGTACACTTGTCCTACCTGGTGTCGTCGATATTTCAAGCTAGGTTGAAATTCCTCCTGGTGCACTGATCTGCAATGATGGAAATTCACGGTTTTTAGGTCTGGTGATTTCTTCAAGTTGTATTGGCTCTGAGCCACTTGGCTCTGCTCTACCTGTGATTGGGTCATCAACGAGGATCCTTGAAATATCTACGAGGTTAGGATCATTATATAACTTGTCAATGATTCTCTGCACCCCTTCTACTGAGAGAAACACTCTTCTTTGTGCCTCTATAGTCTCTGCCACTCTAATCTCTTCCTGAGATCTGAGGGCCTCTTGAGATGACTACTCTATTTTCTCTACTTGTTCGTTCATGCTCATGGCATTGAACCTGGTCATATTTGGGTTGGCTATCCTCTATACCACCTCTTCCCAGTCTTGAGATCACTCTGTGAAAATTTCATCCTCAAATTTATTATTCGCGTATGGACAATAGGATGATACTTGTGAAGCATGTTGGAGGACCATGCCTTTAGGGTTGTTCCTGCGGAATCGGCTTGCCAGGAACCTGAATTCAAGTCAACTCGGCCCTTCTTGTTTGTATTGAGTAGTGATATTTACCAGATAAAACCCCACATGGAAACCATAGGGTATGAAAGCTCGCTTCTTGTCCTTGACTAGTGTGGCATTATAGCCCTGCAGGATGGTCTAATAGCAGATTTATCCTACAATGAGCCAGTTTGGAATGTGAGTGGGGAGTAGATGCAGTGCTCCGGTGGCCCTAAACACCCTGATATAGGTTTATCGTTCATACAAATACCAGTGGCCTACCTTCTCTATCATTTTCTTGGTTGTTGCAGATAATTTTGGGCATTCCCTTTTAAATATAATAAAATGAATACAAGCAATGAATTCATCACAGATGAGTGTGTAGGATTTTTTGTACCTGTTCTCCCAAAGTATGCTGAAATAAACATGAACAGGGAGCTCCACAACATGTCATCTTAAATTCATGTTTATGAAGACATTAATTTCATAGATCACATCGAGCAGGGACGAGGCCATGTGGAAAGCAGGTGCTTCCCCTTCTTTTGGCATCTGAGCCTGTTGTACATAGATGCTCAATTTTTTGGAAATTATCACTCCCCAATTGAAGCTGCTTCCGGAGATTGCCACTGTGTATGCCAAGGGCATCCATGCTTCCAAAAACTTGTAACATTCCTTCTCTCCATACATTCGATAGATGAGAGCCGTCAAGTAGATGTATGGCTCCCTTAGGTTGATTGTACCATACCAACCACTCCTCCAATTTGTAAACTTTTTGTCGTCCTTCCACCATGAGGCCATCAATCGACTGGTGTCGTGGAATTCATATAACTTCTCCATGAATTCTATGTTTATCCACTCCTCTCTAATTTTGTAGTACTTCAGGACTTATGTCGGGAGGAAAAATATGACACACCCACCATTCTCATCATTGATCAAACACTTATATGCGTCTGTGTGGTCGATTAGCCACTTAAAAACTTCTATGCAAGGGAAAATTGGGGTTATGTTGGATACCATGTGAAAATATGACCATCGAATGTTTTGGAACACATGGTCATCGAGTGCTCATACATCTGGGTCGCTGTGTGGTATATAATTCGGGTACCCCTCTTGGATTATTTTTTGAAAAGGTCCCCCCACTTTGGGATAAATACTTTAGATCTCGTGCTTTCTTGTGTATCATAGAAGGCTAGAGGTTGGACAAAGGCATTCTTTGTTGAGGTTTTTATGACCGGATCTTCCCTGGGAGTGTACTCCAACTGCCTCGTAGTACCAGGAGAAGAACCTTCACCTGTTTCAGCTTCCTTTAGCTTGGGTGCTCTCGGCGAGCATCTGTTCGTTGGCTTTCTCGATGACATTTTACCTACAACTAGAACATAGTTAGAGACCGTTTAAGAAATCATATGCATATATAAATAATGATTGTTGAATTGACCAACTTGAACACATACCCTTGTAGCCTGTTTAACCTAGTTTTGATAATAGGAGGATCAACAAAATGTCGAGACGCTTGCTTTTCTTCTTCAGATGCTCTGGAATTCAAACTTGTGCGCATAATGAAATTCCTCAAATCCTTTCTAGAGATTTAAACAGGATGAACTTACCTTGTCGTATCAACCATTCAATTCAGTTTATGAGTGTAGTTCTATTAAATCTATCGCCATATCTTCAAAGACGTTTAAAATTAAATTCGATCATGGGTTGACGACATGGGTACGGGTTGTAACGTGGCCTATCGACGATTTCAAATTGTTTTTGTTCAATCGGCGCACAAGGTAGAAACAAATGTGGGATGAAGAATTAAATGGTCTATTAAATGTCAGAATTTGATCGTGTCTTATGTTGAAAACATCCCATCGTTTTGCTAGTCTAGTTTGTGAGTCGAGGATTGAGATTCTGCTTCGAGCACTTTTTGTTCATATCTTCTTGCAAAATATCCAACATTGGTCGATATTTTCGTATAGATATGACATGGCAAGGCTGACCTAGAGGTGTGACTAGGACACAAGAAACCTTAAGACGACTCGAGATGAAACTAGGCCATACGACACCCTTACATGAAAAAGACACATGGCACTCGAGACCGGTGTCTTCATTTACTCATGTTAATCAAAATCGAGACTTTCATTAATCTACACGTTCTAAAACCTGATCCTATCTTGCTGATGCCGAAAAGTATCAAGGATTGACGATTGACGATAAACCAACCCAAGTTCTCTCGGATCGACTCTCTCAAAAAAGTCTCGATGTCGAAAGTGTATCAAGGATCGATGATCGACGAAATGTTTATCGTAGACAAAAACAATTTTTTAACCCTTCTAGATTTCCCTGACCCCAATAAATTGTATCGGCCATTGGCTATCGGTGATTTGTTTACAACTTTTGTCAATGTCTATCCTTCCCGTATTTTTCCAACGTCGATGAGGATCGACTATCTACTTAATTTTTTGTGGCAAATAACTTATGAAAACCAACTCCGCCTTCTACTGAAATCGATGACGCATCAATGATCGATGACTATTATACCTGTGTGGCCACTTAGCTACTTGAATTTTTTCGACGTCGAACACAAGCGCGTTAAGTGCAATGTTAGTTGTAGATTCTTAGTTAGGATGTCAAGTTCTTTTAGACACAAGTTTTCATGTAACAAGTTCAAACAACCTGACTTGATTGATGAGATTCATGAAAACAAAAAAAAATAAACCATCTCTCCCATGTGAACTCAATTTAGATAGTAAAAGAAAACAAGTGGTACCCAAAAAATGATAAAATTTCATAAGGCTTTTAGGGTGTGTTGAGCACTCAACAAATAGTAATTTACTGGGTGAAATAAGAATCTTTTTTCCTTCCTTGGTCTTAGATGATGCAAAAGTTGGTTAAGAACCTAGCTGGTTTTGTTTTTATCAGAGTCTTTCTATACTTGTGTTTAAAATTCCCCTGGTTCGTGAATTTGGGCCCGCTTGTGGGGTTTCAACCTTTATTCCACCTTCGTTCCCTTTGACCATGACCCACCCCTTTTGACAAGAATATATTAAATTATTCACTGGCACCAAGCCTTTTAGTTATCATCATTCACTTGTTGTTGTGTTTCTCCACTTTTGGCGAGCATCCATAGCCCCGATAGAGTCACCCCGATGTCACAGACCTTGCTCCGCTACTAGCGAGCATCCATAGCCCCAAAAAAGTTATCTGCATACCCTCTCCTACTTCATGCTCATTTGATATAATTGATTTATTTTGGTAGAGATTCCATGAGCGAGTGGAAGAGGAGGACGTATGTTATCAACAAGATGAGGTGGTTAAGGTGAAAATTTTCCTAGCTTTGTCTTGAGCTACATGTGGTCCTCTCCAAATTGCCATATTTCCCTTTAGGTTTTACCATACCACCAGGCATTCACTTCATCATTTTCCAAGGTGGTTTATACGCAAATATTAGATACAAAACTCTTTTAAGAAAAATGCATTTTTTCCAACATTTCTTGTGTTGCATGTAAGCACAAGTCAGGGACAAAGATCACTACACTGTATTGATTAAGGTCAACCAATGCCTTGTGGAACACAACTTTATTGCAAAAAAATACCACACAAAATAAAAACATAAATAAAGGACTCCGCAATCAGCCTTCCTACACCTACAAAATAAAATAACATGAAAGCACACACAATTTTTGTTTATTTTTAACAGAAATATTGTTTTAGGGCTTGGCCAATCACAAGTGTTGGCCCTTGACCAAGTTTTGGGAGATCCTTGTTCAAGTTTGACCTATTTTAGGACTTCGACAGCCTGTCAAAGGTGGACCGCAAGACGAAGAGGATATCATGGGATTTACGCCCCTTCTTAGGGATTTTTTCATTTTGGGATTATGTAATGGGTATGGGAAGGTTGACCCATGCCTAGGCCCACTTTTGTATTATATATATATATATATATATATATAGAGAGAGAGAGAGAGAGAGAGAGAGAGAATCNTATATGTGATCGAAGGATTGTAAGTGCTCTGTGCATACTGTGTAAGACTGGTAAGGCTAAGTGCAAGGGACTGTAAGAGATCGAGAGGAGGATTTGTGCTAAACCTAACTCAGGGAAGGAGGATCTAGAAAAGTGTGAAGATCTCCTGTCCTATGTGGAGTAGCGTTTTGAGGCTCTATGCATGTAATTTATTAATAGAATATAATAGAAGAGAAGACGATTTGGTGGACGTAGCCCCAGGGGGGGAGTGAACCACGCATATGATTTGTTTATCTGCTTTGTGCAATGTATTGATGTGTTTAAGTGTGACTTGCTATGATATAGATGAATTTTAGATAGAACTGATGTTTCTTTGTGCTTAATAAGGAGAATGAAGGTTAGATCTGACCTATAGGAGTATGCTTACTGCCTGATTCTGCTATATCTAATGTGTTCCTTTTATGCTAAGTGCTATTAGATGTGGATCTAGTTGAATACTGCGATGCTTAGTAATTAGGGTTTGTTTGCACTGTTACTAAGAACTGAATATTGATGAATGTTTACTGCTAAGTGCTCTGTTAAATGTTAGGATCACAGATCTATGTCCCAGCTAAGGTTGTAGACATCTGAGTGCTGCAACCACCCCTGCCTCTACCTCGGATGAGTCTTGTAGGTGATGCCAAAAGGGCCAATAGATAGGGTTTTTTGGTGCTCTATTGTAGCATTGAACCCTGGGTCTACCCCTGTGCCAACAAATGGTTCCGTTGCCGGGACCTGAAACTGTGATTGATAGGAACTGAGAAAGAAGAATCTTTATGCAAATATCCAACCTGAAATTGTGAAAGATCTGTGCGTAGATATGTCGCTCTAGTGAAGAATACTCTACTTGGTTTTTGAAGCTCTGTGCTAAAGAAAAGAAGTCCGATCTGAAGAAAAGAGGTAAGATCTGAATGCTTTGTACTCTAATAAAGGTAAGAATAGTGAAAAGTTTTAGATCTGGAATCTTTGTTCTCTATAGAAGTAAGATTAGTGGAAATTTTTGTTTCTAAAAGTATGGATCTGGGAATGTTTGATAAGATTTGTCCTAGCCTAGAAACTAGGGCACTGACAGACAAAAGAATATTTGATATGAGTAGATATGATAATAATAGTGAAATATATGTTATACCTATGCATAGAAAGAATGTTTGGACTAACAAATGGATGCAGGACCCTAGAAATAATTTTTTGTAGGTTAGCTACTATGATCCTAGCGTGTTGTACAAGAGAGGCTGGGGAGAATTTAAAATAAAGAGAGGATTAACCCTTTGTTGCAGTTGCAAAAAACCAGGACATCTTCCTAAGGAATGCCGTGGAAGAAGACCTACTTGCCTCTGTTGCAAATCTATGGACCATGAAGTATTGGATTTCCCTAGAATGATTGCTAAGGTTGAAAGAATGAATATGAACCAAGAAAAACCTAATGCAGATCCAGAAACTGATATTATGAAAGAACCCTAGAAAGAATCATAAAAAGTATTGTTACAGATGCAAGAAACCCCGAACGACCACCGACATGTCAGCTTATCAGATATCTTTAAAGAAAAAGAATGCATAGAGGAAAGAATGGGAGACTTCGACATTGACTGTGCTCTGGATGAAGAAACACAGGTGAATATTATGACAGAAAGAACTTGGTAAACTTTAGGGGAGCCTGGTATGATTCCTTCATTGGGAGGAATAGGACTATTCAGAGGAACGTTGATAAACCTATATGGAAAGCTTACCCAAACATCAATGAGTGCTAATGTAACTTCGATAGAGGAAGAATTTGAAGTTGTTAAATTTATTGAGGACATCGCTCCATTTTATATGTTGTTCGGAAAACCTTGGATTGAAAGAGATCAGGCTAGAAGGAAAGAAAAAGAAGTATTAGAATAGAAGAAGCAAGAGTTAAAAGATTTAATTACTAGGAGGATCGCACACTTGATTAAAGAAAATGAGAAAAGATCGAAGCCATTTGAAACCAGAGAATTTGATTTCGAAGTTGCAAGAATACCAAAGGACTCCCAGAAGATTGAAGTACCTATTCCAAATACACATGAACTATTACCCCTGATTTCTAAGAAAGAATATCAACAGTGCAAATTTATTATGCCAAAAGAAGATAAGAATTAGAATGGAAAAAGGAATACCAAGATAAAACTCACTGGGAAAAAGGATAGAAAGCTAAGTAAGAAGAGAGCCAAGATTGAAAAGTTACAAAAGATTCTAGAGTAAACTTCGCAGAAAGAAAATTTGAAAAAATGGAACTTTGTCGGGATATCAGAACAACGTCACATGGAACTTCGCCATGGAGAATCAATATAACCATTGGGAACGGTATCTCCACTAGAATGACGCCCCGAATGGGAAGAAAGGCATTAATGGTCAGACAACTCGCTACCAGACTGTTGGGACCGCACCGTAATAGACATAACTGAGTTAATGAAGGCTTCTTACCCATTGCAAGAGATCCATTACCAAGTATCTATTTATCCCGTCACGCCACACACTGAGAACACTTTTTGCTAACCGTGAATTTGAGCCCACAGATTAGTTGATTTTCACACATTTATCATCGCGCTTTTACCATCTATCCCATTGCAATGTGATATTACTCTTCGAACCTGAGACTTTCAACCCCAAGCGTGTATGTCGGACGCGTTCAACGCTGCAGAGAAAATTGTCGAGGAAGTTCTCATTGACCTCATGAATGAAATAGTAATGTCGATGTCTAAAGGTATACAAGTGTCATCGAAGATAGGATTGCAAGCCTCTTCGTCGACTACTCGTGGATCGGGGCCATCCAGACCGACAATAGAGAAGAGAACCAAGCACAAAGATGACCTAGCCAACATGAAGTTTATTCCATCTATATTACCTGACTATATCCCACCTCTAGCTGGTGCGGTAAGTCGTGATAGTGTGCCAAGAGACTTTGAGTACACCATCGTTACTGCGTACCTCACGAAGGGGATACGCAAAATAAGAGTACAATAGGACAAGATCACAGCGTTGAAGTTCAATGACTTCAACCTTGGAGATCACAAGAACAAAAAATGCTCGCCCCTTATAAATACCTAACCAGGACAAAGAGAAAGAACTCAAATACAGTCCCCCATTTGTGGATGATGAACCTCGTGTAGTCCACCTTGTTAAATGTCATGAAAATCTCCCACTTTGGAAGGCATCAAGAATTCAATGCCTGTGTCATGCTTCTATTGTCGTGTTACCATGGATGTTATTTATGGATAACTGTTGTATTACAATTCGATCTGATGCTGATACATAGGATCACAGGGTTGATTATGCAAGGACCTAACCCATGGGAGTTCTACCCAAGAAAAGCCACAGATCATGCGCTAGCATAGAAGAGTAAGAACACATACGACGATGTCGAGAAGGGGACGTGAGGCTACAAGGTAGCCTCCATCTAGAATGGCGTAGTGCACCTAGCATGTCATTTTATAGCTGGAAACCTGGTACGCAAGAACCGAGCCACACAGGTCATGGGCTTTGTCATCGACCTCGCGGGGAAGTGTGTAGAAGGATTACAGATGAACTGGGTGAAGTACCTAGTCAATCAACTCGAACTAGACTGTTGCGAAGCATAGGATCAGGGCTACGAGTTTCACTTTTGTTGGCTCCTGATCCTCATTGCCTTTGTTTCCTGGGAGATGCCAGAAGGTGCGAGCTTCCCGGACATCGAGCCATTTGAGACGCTTGTCGCGAAGTTCGCTACACTTTCGTATTCAAGTAATAATAACAAACAATAGCAATAAAATGTTGTTTTTCATACATATTACCTTCAGCTGAAGAGATCCATTGAAGCAGAGCCTCACATGACTCCAAACACCTTACAGAGGTTCTGACTCCTAATGAATTTCAGTGCATATCGACATTTCATTTACATAATAGCGTGAGTCGATGAACATAAAGAGAAGCTCCAGTCATACTACAAACTTATAGAAGAGGACCTGAAGGATATCACTAAGGATTGGTCTGTAGATCTCCTTATCCTTGCTGACCCTGTAGATATTTTTGATCATGAACTAGACACCTTGGGGACCACTCACAAAGAACAGGACACACCTCGAACCAACAGAAGAAAGAAGACTGAGGACATCCAAGATTTAAGTAGCGCCTCAGGGAAGACTACTTCCATATCACCTGAGCGAGAAGGTGATGACGATGTATAAGAGATGAAGGACAGAGAAACTAAACAAAAGAAAGGTGAATTAACACTGCCCAGAGACGAGGTTGACCCCTTGAAGAAGAGGAAGGTTTCTCCCCTGAAACCTTCTTCCCGGAAGAAATCAAGAGCCACCATGACCAAGATGCAGACTGCACTTTCTCCTTATGACTTTTATTTCATCATAGTAGCTCTAAATGACGCTTCACTAGAAATCACGGAGAAACAAGAAGCTAATAAGGAGGAAATGTATGATATAATTGAGGGTATAACATGCTCTTCAGTCCAGTCATGCAGTCTCCACTGCACCCCTGCCATCAGGAGAACAAGAGTTGGATCATGAGCCAGCCCAACTCCGCCAACTAGCATATGCAACTAAATCTCGCCTTTGACGAGCACAAGAAGAAACAAAACAAGCCACCCAGGCTTTGAAGAAAGTACAAGGAGTACTTTTAGAACAATGCCAAGTTGCAGAGAAGGAGAAGATTTCTCTCCAGACAAATTTTGATGAGGAGAAAGCACAAATGCAGCAAGAAAATGAACAGTTTCTCGCAGGGCAACTCGAGGTAAAAGAAGAATTCAAAAGATCACTTCGCTCTATGACAGGCTTAGAGCCACCGAAAGAAGACCGGTTTGAGCATAAAGTAGAGAAGCTCACAAAATCCATCCAAAAGCTACAACAAAGAATAACATATTTAGAGCTCCGCACAGTGCCCAACACTCTGCAGGATGTAAGAGATCAAAGAGAAGCAACTGCCTGGAGCACAGTCAAGAGAATAAAGGATTTTTCCATGGAATGCAAGCAACTCAGTGATCGTAGTGCCCAAACTTATGAGCAACTCACTGAGAATGCAGAACTAAAGGCACTGGAGTTGCATCTCCAGGAGGTTAAGAAACAAGTAGAAACAATACAGGCACAGTTGAAGCCCGTTTCGTCTGTTGAAAGAATGAAGCAAGCCCAGGAGAAGCACACTTCCCAGTAGCAGGTTCACACCATTCAGAGAAAATTCATGGAAGTGACTCAAATGATCCAACCTGTACATGATGAGTCTTACCAACTGTTCATAGAAATTGAAGGCCGAGGAGCGGAACTGGAGCAAGTTGTCACTACAGCTAAACAACACCTTGAAGGACCTGTCAACGAAGAATTCATATAAGAGTTCACTGAACAGGAGTCTGTGGCACAACAACAAGTCAAAGCATCTAGAGCCAAGATCGAGGCTTTCAAATCAGAACTACCTAGACCAGAGTGACTCAGGATGAGTCACAGGTGAGTGTTGGGGGCCTGTTGGCCTTTGACCAAGTTTTGGGAGATCCTTGGTCAAGTTTGACCTATTTTAGGACTTTGTAAGCTTGTCAAAGGTGAAGCACAAGATGAAGAGGATATTACGGGATCTCGGCCCCTTCTTAGGGATTTTTGGGTTTTGGGATTATGTAATGGGTATAGGAAGGTCGGCTCATGGGTTTACCCATGCCTAGGCCCACTTTTGTAATACATATATAGAAGCTAGGATATGTATAAGGTAGTAGTGATCGATCTATGTGATCGAAGGATTGTAAGTTCTTTGTGCATACTATATAAGACTGGTAAGGCTAAGTGTAAGGGACTATAAGATATCGAGAGGAGGCTTTGTGATAAACCTAACTCGGGGAAGGAGGATCTAGCGAAGTGCACAGATCTCCTGTCCTATGTGGAGTAGGGTTTTGAGGCTCTGTGCATGTAACTGATTAACAAAATATAATAGAAGAGAATAAGAGTTCATGGACGTAGCCCCAGGGGGGGTGAAGCACGTATATGTTGTGTTTCTCTTCTTTGTGCAATGTATTGATGTTCTTAGGTGTGACTTGCTATGATATAAATGAATGCTAGATAGAACTGATGTTGCTTTGTGCTTAATAAGGAGAATGAAGGTTAGATATGACCTATATGAGTATGCTTAGTGTCTGAATCTGCTAGATCTAATGTGCTCCTTTTATGCTAAGTTCTATTAGATGTGGATATAGTTGAATAATGTGATGCTCTATAATTAGGGTTTGTCTGTGCTTTTAATAATAACTGAGTATTGATGAATGTTTACTGCTAAGTGCTCTGTTAAATGTTATAATCACAGATCTCTGTCCCAGCTAAGGTTACAGACATTTGAGTCATGCAACCAACCCTGCCTCTACCTCAGGTGAGACTTCATCTGCTTCGCAGGTGATGCCGAAAGGGCCGGTAGTTAGGGTTTTGTTGGTGTGTTTTTGTAGTGTTGAACCCTGGGTCTGCCCCTGTGCCAACAACTAGGAGGGCGATGATTTCCCCCCTCATATTTTGCAATCGATACGTGCCTGCCCTAATTTTCTTAGCTACCTAGAAAGTTCCGAGCCATAGATTCTAAATCTTTTAATGTTTTCCCTTTGGTTAATTTTCTCTATCCCATTTCAGGACTAAATCTCCTACTTCAAAATTATTCTCTCTGGCCTTATGCTTGTCAAACCACCTTTTAACTATCTATTCATGAGCGATGAAATTTGATTTTTCTTTCTCCCTTTATTCTTCCAACATGAGGAGGGTATCAATTCTTTGTTGAATAAATGGTGAGGTTTTTCCTCTAGATCCCTGAGTAAGATGAAGAGATGGAAGATATAGCCCATTCGGGATAATGGATTCTTGTCTGTATACCGGAAAGTATGGGGAGTTCCCTATAAATTCCTTGGGTGTTACTCTATCGGCCCATAAGGCATTATAAATTGAACTATGTCAACTCCTTCGATTGTATGCAACTATTTTCTTCAATATCCTCACTAGGTTCTTATTGGTTGATTCTGCCACTCCATTCCCCTATGGATAGAAGTTTGCAAAGTATCTGATTATGATTCCTTTATCTAGAGAAAAATTTGTTAGCAGGGTGGAATAAATGTAAGTGACATTATCAAAAACAAGAACATAAGGCATACCGAACCTTGTGATTAGTTGTTGTTCTATGAATTGAATTGCCACCTTTTCATTTACATGAGTCAGAGGGATGGTCTCTGCCCATTTCGTAAAATAGTTCGTAGCAATCAGTATGTATCTATGTTGTTTTGAAGAAATCGGTGTAATTTATCCTATGACATCTAACCCCCATTGCTCGAATGGTTTGGATATGGCCACTGGTTGGAGTGGTATAGTTTATTTCGTTTCCCTCCCCGTGCTTATTTGACAAGTTTTGCAGTTTCTACCATATGTATGAGTGTCTCTAAACAAAGTAGGCCAGTAATAGCCGACTCTTAGTATCTTGTGAGCAGTGGTATTCCCTGCAAAGTTTCCACTTGCAGGACCATCATGGATCTCCTTGAGAACCTTATATGCATATTCACATTCGATACATCTCAAAAGTACCCCATCATAATTTACGTAGAAGAGCACCAAATTTATGAGGCAATATCGTGTCAATTTTAGTCTGAGATCTCTCCTTTCCTTAGGGTTTAGGTTTTCTGGGTACATCCTGTGATGCAGGAGATAGGTTAGTTCTCCATACCAAGACTCTTCCCCTGAGGGAACATATAAATCTTCACTACACCACAACGCCAATTCATTCTCCCCCCCAAAGTCTTCATTTACTTGGTCTTGGGCTTCAGCGGCCAATTTACAGAATCCATGTCCCTTAACCAATTTGTCAGGTTTTATATCAAGATAAAATTCTTGGACAACTGTCATCCAATTTCCTCTCCTTTCCCCCATCTCTTGTTGAGTGAATAGGGATCAGACTGCGGGATGAGGCACAATAACTTTGGTGTGATTTTTTAGGATGTAAGATCTGAAATGTTTTATTGCTTTGTATATTGCATAAGCCTATTTGTTTATAGTAGGGTAATTTAGTTTGGCCCCTTGGAGATTAGTGCTCATAAATGAGACTGGGGCCTCATTGTTGTCATCATCCTTCTGAGTCAATACTGCAACTAAAGATTGGTCGGAGGAAAAATTATAGAGGAAACAATATTTGCTAAAGCTGGGACTTCGCAACACTGGAGCTTGAGATATTGGAGTCTTAATATTGCTGAAATAATTTTTTCATTTGTCATCCCACTTAAATTCAACATCCTTGTAGATCAATTTTTGTCAGGGTTTGATATTTTCAGTGAAGTCGGGAGTGAAGTTCCTCACAAAATTTATTTTCCCAAATAAGGACTGTATAGCCTTTTTGTTGTGGGGTAAGGGAAGCTAAGCTATTTCCTTAATTCATTATGGGTCTATGCGAATTCCTCCTTGAGATATAATATGACCTAATAATTTCCCTTCTTCGACACTCAAGATGGTTTTCTTAGGATTTAGCGATATATTGTATTTTCTACATCTTTCGAAAATATGGGTTAGATGTTGGATGTGATATTCTCTATTCTTTGAATACACAGTTACATCATCCAAATAGACTACTACACAGTTGTTGATCAATCCCAAAAAAGCTATGTCCATGGCCCTATGGAAAGTTTCCCCTACATTTATTAACCCAAAGGGCATGCATTTATAAGCAAAGGTTCCCCACTTGGTTTGGAAGGTAGTTTTCAGTCAGTCTTCCTCCGAAACTAGAACCTATTTGTAACCTGAAAAACCGTCTAGCAGGGAGAAAATCTCAGCAGTAGACACGGTCTGCAAGAGATGTTCCATCGGTGGGACTGGGTAGTTATCCGTTTCTGATGCTCTATTAAGGTTTCTGAAATACACACACAGGTGGATTTCCCCAAACATTTTCTTGACCGGAACCAAATTTTCTACCTAGGTAGAGTGTCTAACCTGAAAGATAATTTTAGCATCTAGTAATTTATTTAACTCTTTCCACATGAGGGGTTCTAGAGATGGGTGATACTTCTAGAGATTCTGTTGGAAGGGTTTTACTCTGGGTTTTAACGAGATTGTGTGTTGGATAATGCGAATGTCATAATTTTTCAGATCCTGGTAGGCCACGCAAAAACATCTTGATATTCTCTGAAAAGTTTGATATGGGCTTTCCTTTCTTATTCAAACATTGTCTTGACTAGATTTATATTTTTAGGGTTTTACGAGGTTTCTAGGTTTATATTCTCATACATGGGACACGAGCTCCCTGTCTTTGTGTTTGTTGACCCTTCAAATCTTTCCCTTAAGTCAAAGAGATTCTCCAAATTGGCTAACCCCTTTTGGTATTGTGTGAAACTTTGGTTCAATATTAGAGTTATTTGTTTCACCTATTTGTTCATGGAAATTAGTTTCTACTAACTTCTCTTGGAATACTTCATCATCAATAGCCATATATTTAAAATTTTCTTGATTGGTTAGGAATTTTATAATCTGTTCATCTCCTTCAAAGATCTTCCAGTTAGAAATATTTTTGGGCACTGATGGTTTGTAGATTAGTTCCACAGTGAACCTGGAGGATTAATAGTCTTCTAAAGGGGACATCCTCGTAGCAGCAGTGGCTAGGGAATCAACAAGAGTATCATTTGTTCTGGGGTTCACAGTAACATTGAAGGCTGCAAAATTTTCTATTACCATGTGCACTTCCTATTGATAATTCCTCAGGTGGGGAGAGTTGCAATGTATAGTATTCTTTACTTGCCTAACAATAATTTCAGAGTCCCCAGAAACATTTAGTTATTTAACGTTTAAGTCTATGGATTTATTTAGTCCTTGCACTAAAGATTCATACTCTGCAGTATTATTAGTGCATTCAAATTCTAGTCTGTAGGATAGGAAATTTTGTTTCCCCTTTGGGTCAATGAGGATACATCCTACTCCCGACACTTCTTGCGATTTAGACCCATCAAAGTACAGGGTCCAAAATTGTGAGAAAAAATCATCAGCTTCTCCATGCCTACTATCTTCCTCCTCTGTTCCTACTTCATCTTTGGTTTCCAACAGAGGTTCTTGACAGAAGAGGGTTTCTTCCGCTGCCACCAGTATATTTTCTTGAGAAGATTTCATTTCGAATTTTTGAGTAAGAGGCATTTCAGATGAGAGAGGGGAGAAATTGCCGAAATTAGAATCGCAGGAGTAGTTTCCTAGCACAGGGAAATCTTTTGACGAGGGTTCATTGAAGGCTTCTAAATTGATGACAGTATGTTTGAGGTACCTTGTAACCTTTCCCTATCAATCATAATCATGTTTTCATGTCCCTTTAATGGCAACCAGAGGTGAGACCAGTCTGTGCTAAAGTATCCATTCAACTTTTCGGACCAATATCGACCCAGTAGCATTCCATAAGCTTCTGGTATATCCACTACAATGATATCAATCACTTGAAAATTTTTTGGGTGTGTATCCATTCTGATCATGACATCCTTGAGTTCTCCAATAACGTTTACCTACGTTATGTCTATTTGTATAACATGTTTATCACTTTTGAGTGGAACTCCATTTAATTTCTTGCAGATAGATAACAACATGACATTAGACGATGCCCCTGAGTCAACTAAACAATTATGGAGGTTTATGTTGAAGACTTCAAACGTTAAAAGGAACGATGGGACAAAATAATTTCCCTTTTTATCTACAAAGAAAGAGTTCACATTTGGTTTATTTTTTAGATCTGTGGGAGCTGGATTTTCCCCTTGGTCAGTTCTTGTTATAGGGTTTTATACTGACTTCAAAGCTTGTAACAAAAAGTCCTTTTACTCGGGAATTCTACACATGTCCATGACCGATACATTTGCCTTCAATATTTTTAAATATTCTACTACGTTGTAGTCTAGCTTGGGTGATTCTCGTGTATGTATGTTTATAGGATTTCTTTGGGAGACAAAAGGTGCTTTCGGGTGATCAATTGTTTGTTTTCCTCTTGAATTTTGGGAAATGGTAAGGTAATTTGAGACCGACTGACTCCTACTTCGTGTTTTCATGGCCAACACTTCAATAGGTGGTTCTTGAACCTCAAATATATCAATAGAAGGCATTTGCAAGTCATGATCCCAAAGCAGCATGGTTGTTTCTTCCGGCAAGTCAACTTCCTCCTAATCGAAAATAATCAACGTTGAGCCACTTGATTTTTCGGTACGGGAAACTTCATCTAGGAACCGATTGGCCATCAAGTTCATGGAATGCACCCATTGTGGATAGTCTCTTTCAGAATGTTTCTCTTGATGATAGGTACAGAAAGAGTCGGATGCTACATTTCCCAGGTCGATGTTTAAGCTGGATGGGGGAGGTTCAATTGATTTAAACAGTGGGTTTTTAAAAAAAGGGGTTTATAAGGCCTTTGGCCTTGGTTTTCTTCCCCTGCACTTCTTTTCATGTCTACGATTTCATTTGACAATATCTTTATCATTTGTTGTAGGTCTTCTATGTATCCACTTCCCTCTTTTGGACCTTGTTCTGTTTGTTTCATTGGGGGTATAGTCAACAAGATTCCTCTCCTAGGTGGAGATTGAGCTTCCTTATTAACCAATGAGACCTGGCCCTCTTTACATCCCTTTTTTTGGAATTCAATTGTTTTGGCTTCCTCAAAATTTTCAGCTAGGGTAACCTTGGAAACTCTTTTTACAAACATAGAAAATAGAAGCAAGGAGAGCATTAGCATATATTTCAATTTGCAACTCCTGAGTGGGTTTAGATTCGGGTTGAAATTTGTTCAAGATAGTGGTAAATCATTGATTGAAGTACCTAACCTTTTCATTTGAACTCATGGTGGCGGCGAATAGTTCAACCATTAAATCTCTTGTAGTGGTTTCTTCTACAAATTTGTCTAAAAAATCTTTTTAGAACTTCGTCCAACTCATTAGAGACCCTACATGAAAGTTAAAATACCATGTGGTGGAAGAATTCTCAAATTTATAAGGAAAAATCCTGCATACTACGTCCACATGTTGGACATTCATCAATCTAATAGCTAGTATGAAATTTTTAATATGGTCTTCAGGCAATACGGAGGTTTCAGGGTCAAACTTAGGAAGTAACATTTATGGATGTTGAGGGAGGTTATGTACCTGTATGGGGATTTCCAGGGCATCTATGGCCAACCAAGGTTGATTTCTTTGAGGTGAGTTTCCACTTTCTTCATTATGATCATTGTTGTCCTCCATGTCCTTTGACTCTGAAACTGAGCGATCCGAGTTAAACCCTTCCTCATCAGATTCAAAATCATCAGGCTCAGAGTAGTTACCAGCTGGTGTTTTGGGGATGATATTAAGGGGATGTTCGATTTTGGTGAGGGATAAATATATCAGGTCTTCTACTATGTGAACAAAAACCTGGTCGGGGGTGTTGACCATCGGTCTACTTACTTGTCTTCTATGAGGAAGTAACAGAGATAAGGTATTTCAGGGAATAAAGTTTCTTCCTCTTTCTGGGGTGAGTTACTTGTTTCAGGAGTGCAGAGTGTGTGTGGGATTTCTTTAGAATGCCTAGCCATGCATGTGGGTTTTTTTGAATATGTAGGCTATGCGAAATATTATATCAAAAATATTGTTAGCCATTCATTCACAGACCCTCCTTCTAGCGCCAATTCTATTGAGGGGTCCTAAATCCCTTTAACTCAAAAACAAGAACCAAATCCACCACAAAGGCCCAATTAGACTCTAAAACATTTGATGGTGGAATGGTTTTCCAGATATTTCAATCCAACCAATTTATCAATGGGATTTACATAATGATTTACAGGATATCTTCTTGTGAAAGTTCCTCCTTCAGTTTAAACATTCTCTTTTTTGCCTTTTCTTTTATTAGATAGGTTTGATCAAAAGATGTGTGCTGGTATAAACCAACTGGTAAAAAAAGGGGGGGTTCTTAACTACTGAAGAAGGCTGAGCTTGGGGTAACCCTTGTGCTCAAGCATGGAAACAAAGATATTCACACATGTGAGAAGCCTAGTACTAATACATTAACTTGCTGGAATTTCAATTATTGACTAAGATACAATTATCAAAAGAAGACATACATGAAATAAAATGATGGCAATAAAAATAGTTTCCTTATCTCTAACATTAATCATACATTAACACAACCATTTTATTTCTTCATTAGAGACAAGAACTACAAGAAAAAATATTGAAACAACTAACTTATCAATAGATTCATAAAAGCTTACTCATAACATCATCCATTCATGAGATAAACTCATAAATAATTCTTCCTTAAATCCAATCACACAATGCCTTTGATGAAAAAAACAAAAGTTTTTCTCTGGTCCTAAACATGACTTCTCAATTAAGGTACTTCAGAAATAGTTCTTTACAATTCCGAAAATGAGGGTCTTTGCCAAAACCATCAACCCTTTACTAAAAGGTCAATCCTCTTATTTATAATGAATCATTAACTAAAAATAGCTACTACGAGTGCAAGCTAAGTAAAAAAAAATATCGCCACATGGTGATTTCATCTCTCTGTCTTCTAAGAATCATCAAATAGTTTTACTGAAGTGGATGACTCTTCTCATACTCCGACCATTTGACGAAGAGTTCCTTGCATGTGTTGGCATACGGGAACCTATGTTGGTCCATCGGGGCTGAAAGGATTTATTTCACTTCTATTGCCGACGCTTGATACTTGACTATTTCGACACTTAACCACTACAAAACTGCTCGAGCCTTGATCGGATGCTCCATGAATTGTTATACTTGACTTGGTGCCATGCTTGCCACCTTTGTTATCTCTGATGTCCATTTCAATTCTTCTTCTGCATGTTGCTTGACTTTGTCATGCAAATCGACAAAGTCCTCGGGTGAGAAGAATTCTGGGAGGTCGATGTCTTTCATCTCCCAATTAACCTTTTCCCATCTCTTTTTGCAAATGACCCATTTCTCCTGAATCTCACGCTGAGGTTCCTAGGCCATTTTCACCAAGTATTAGACCACTTTCCTGATCCAATCTATGTTATTGTCCCTCAGCGCCTGAACGTCGTGCTTTTCGACGTCTCTGCCCTTTTGAATCACGCTGATGTAATCGATCATTTCTACTGCTTGGTGAGCCTTCTCATACTACCTTTGCATTTCCTTGCAGGTCTCTAGTACCATAAGGGTGTCTTCTTGGAAATCAACTATACCTACTGTGAAAAGGTGTCTTTCATTCATGAATTGGTCATAGGCATATTGAAACTCACTTCTCAAGAACATCGTGGCCTGTGTGGAGTCTTGATAGTATTTTTCCAAATGGAGAAGATGCTCCAAATCCTTAAGTGCAATGAACAACTCCTTTTCATCCCTTCTTTCTCTATCCAATGTGGCATCTGTGATAGCCATCCATGTGTCGATAAGCTCAAACATCTTGGCATGTTTTGTGCTGAGAAGATTCTCCTCTGTGGTGATAAGAATATAACTATCCAACGTAAGCCTCCTCTTCTTAGTGGTTCTCTTCATGGTGGCTTTTCTCTTTCGGTCATAGGTGATCACTTGTATATCGACAACCTCATCAACTGGTTCAGGGATTTGTTGTTCTCCCTAGGTTAGAGTGTTTCCCAGGCTCCTGACTGTGTGTACCTATTCTAGGATGGGATCCTGAACTTATTCCATATGTCCTTATGGCTTAGCCTTCATTTTTTTCTCATCGACTGGGGAGGTATCAGCCAAAACTTAAGCACCAAGGGTAGGTTCGATACTTACTTGGTAATTAATTGTCGATGTGCCAACTTCTTGTTGTGGAAATTTCTCTTTCTGACCTCCTAATCCCATATCATCTCTCAATATGTCCATTGGGGTTCCTGGAAGGTCAAGTATCTCAGTGTCTAGGGAACTTTCGACCTCATGGTCACTTTGTGGAAGGCTTTGAATTGAAGCATGGTGACCTAGGGTAGATGCTCTCTTAGGTTCCTTTTTCTCTGTAATCTGCACTAGATATACCAGGGAAACCTCCAAACTCTCCTCATCATCATAGATGGTTATTAAGTTGAACAAGGGGTTAGGTACACTTTTCCTACCCAGTTTTCTTGATATTTCAGTTTGGGTTGAAATTCCTCCTGGCGCTCTGATCTGCGGTGATGGAACTTCAGGGTTTTCGGGCTCGATGATTTATTCAATTTGTATTGGATCTAAGCCACTTGGATCTCCTCTACTTATGATTGGGTCATCAACGGGGATCCTTGACATATCTACGGGGTCAAGATGATTCTGTAATTGGTCAATGATTCTTTGCGCCCCTTCTAGCAAGAGCAACCCTCTTCTTTGGGCCTTTGTAGTCTTTGTTGCTCTGATATCTTTCCGAGCTTTGAGGGCCTCTTGATATGACTTCTCTATTGTCTCCACTTGTTCATCCATGCTTATGGCCTTGAACCTGGTCATATTTGGGTTGTCCATCATCTGTACTACCTCTTCCCAGTACTGAGAACACTATGTAAAAATTTGATCCTCAAATCTATCATGCGCGTATGGCCAACACGGTGATACTTGTGAAGCATGTTGGAGGACCAGGCCTTTAAGTCCGTGCTTGCAGAATCAACCTTTTGGGGACCTAAAATCAAGTTGGCTCAGCCCTTCTTGTTTGGTTTGAGCAGTTTCCTTTACCAGATAAAACCCTACATGGAAACAGTAGGGTATGGAAGCCCGCTTCTTCTCCTTTAATAGTGTGGCATTATATCCCTATAGGATGGTCTAATAGCACATTTATCCTACAATGAGCCAGTTTGGGACGTGAACGAGGAGTAGATGTGGTGCTCCGGTGGCCCCGAACACCCTGATATAGTTTAATCATTCATCCAAAGACCATTGGCCTACCTTCACTACCATTTTCTTGGTTGTTGTGGATAATCTTAGGCATTCCCTTTTTAATATAATAAAATGAATATGAGCAAAGAATTCATCGCAGATGAGTGTGTAGGAAATTTTTTACATGTTCTCCCAAAGTATGTTGAAATAAACATGAACAAGGAGCTCTGCAACATGTTAGCTTAAATTCATGTCGACGAAGACATTTCTTGCACAGATCACATTGAGCAGGTACGAGGCCATGTGCAAAGTGGGTGCTTCCCCTTCTTTTGACATCTAAAATTGGTGTACATAGATATTCAATTGTTTGGAAATTATTGCTCCCCAGTTGAAGCTTCTTCCAGAGATCGCTATTATGTATGCCAAGGGCATACATGCTTCTAAAAACTTGGAGCAGTCCTTCTCTCCATACATTCGAGAGATGAGAGCCATCAAGTAGATATATGGCTCCCTCAGGTTGACTGTTCCATACTAGCCACTACTCTGGCTTGTAAAAATTTTATCCTCCTTCCACCATGAGGCCATCAACCGACTGGTGTCATGGAATTCATAGAAATTAACCATGAAGTCTGTGTTTAGCCACTCCTCTGGGTCTCTGATTTTGTAGTACTTTTGGAATTATTTCGGGAGGAAACATTCAACATACCCTCCACTCTCATTGTTGATCAAACACTTATGCAAGTTTGTGTGGTCGATTAACCACTTCAAAACTTTTATGCAAGGGAAAATCGGGTTTTTGTTGGCTACCATGTGAAAATATGACCTTCGGATGTTTGGGAACACCTGGTCATAAAGCGCCCTTACATCTGGGTCCATGTGTGGAATATACTCTGGGTACTCCTCCCGACTAATTTTGTTGAAAAGGTCCCCCATTATGGGAGCATTAATTTGGATCTGGTGCTTTCTTCTATATCACCGAAGGTCAAAGGTTGGATAAGGGCCTTCTTTGTTGATGTTTTTATGATCGACACTTCCCTGGGAGTGTACTCCAACTATCTCGTAGTACCAGAAGAATAACCTTCACCTATTTCATCTTCCTTTAGCTTTGGTGATCTCGTTGAGCATCTGGTGGTTGGCTTTCTCGAAGGAATTTTACCTGCAGCTAGAACATAGTTAGAGACCGTGTAAGAAATCAGATGCATATATAAATCACGACCTTCGAATTGACCAACTTGAACACATACCTCTGCATCTTTTTTAACATGGTTTTGATAATCTGAGGATCAACACAGTCTCGAGACGTTTTCTTTTCTTCTTTGGATGATTTGGAATTCAAACTTGTGCGCATAATGAAATTGCTCAAAGTCATTCTAAAGATTTTAAACAGGATGAAATTACCTTGTCGCATCAACCATTCAATTCGGGTTATGAGTGTAGTTCTATTAAATGTGCCACCAGATCTTCAAAGACGTTTAAAGTTAAATCTGATCGTGGGTTGACAGCGCAGGTGTAGGTTGTAACGTGGCCTATCGACGATTTCAAATTGTTTTTTCTCAATTGGTGCACGAGGTAGAAACAAATGTGGTATGAAGATTTAATTGGTCTATTAAATGTTATAATCTGATCGTATCTTATGCCAAAAACATCCCATCATTTCGCTAGTCCAGTTGGTTAGTTGGGGATCGAGATTTTGCTTCGAGCACTTTTCGTTGATATCTTCTTGCAAAATCTTTGATGCCAATTGATATTTCCGTACAGAGATGACGTGGAAAGGTTGACCTGGAGGTGTGACTAGGAAACAGGAAACCTTAAGACAACTTGAGACAAAACTAGGTCGTACGACACCCTTACATGAAAAAGACACGTGGCACTCGAGATGAACGTCTTCATTTACTCGTGTTAATTGGAATCAAGAATTTCTTTAAGATACACGTTCTAAAACCCAATCCTATATTATCGACACCAAAAAGTATCAAGCATCAGTGATTGGCGATAAACCTACGAGGGTTCGTTGAAGGCTTCTAAATTGATGACAATATGTTTGAGGTACCTTTCCCGATTGATCATAATCATGTTTTCATGTCCCTTTAATGGCAACCAAAGGTGAGACCAGTCTGCGCTAAAGTATCCATTCAACTTCTCAGACCAATATCGACCTAGTAGCATTTCATAAGCTTTTGGTATATCCACTACAATGATATCAATCACTTGAAATTTTTTTGTGTGTGTATCCATTCTGATCATGACATCCTTGAGTTCTCCAATAAAGTTTACCTGAGTTATGTCTTTTGGTATAACATGTTTATCACTTTTGAGAGGAACTCCATTTAATTTCTTGCAGATAGATAACAACATGACATTAGAGGATGCCCCTGAGTCAACTAAATAATTATGGAGGTTTATGTTGAAGAGTTCAAACGTTAAAAGGAACGATGGGACAAAATAATTTCATTTTTTATCTACAGAGAAAGCGTTCACATTTGGTTTATTTTTTAGATCTGTGGGAGCTAGATTTTCCCCTTGGTTAGTTCTTGTTATAGGGGTTTCTACTGACTTCAAGGATTGTAACAGAAAGTCCTTTTACTGGGGAATTCTACACATGTCCATGACCGATACATTTGCCTTCAATATTTTTAAATATTCTACTACGTTGTAGTCTAGCTTGGGTGATTCTCGTGTATGGATGTTTATAGGATTTCTTTGGGAGACAAAAGGTTCTTTCAGGTGATCAGTTGTTTGTTTTCCTCCTGAATTTTGGGCAATGGTAAATTCATTTGAGACCGGATGATCCCTACTTCGTGTTTTCATGGACAACACTTCATTAGGTGGTTCTTGAACCTCAAATATATCAATAGAAGACATTTGCAAGTCATGATCTCAAAGCAGCATGGTTGTTTCTTCCGGCGAGTCAACTTCCTCCTAATCGACAATATTCACCATTGAGCCACTTGATTTTTTGGTAAGGGAAACTTCATCTAGAAACCGATTGGCCATCAAATTCATGGCATGCACCCATTGTGGATATTCTCTTTCAAAATGTTTCTCTTGATGATAGGTACAGAAAGAGTTGGATGCTACATTTCCCAGGTCGATGTTTAAGTTGGTTGGGGGAGGTTCAATTGAATTAAACAATGGGTTTCTTTTAAAAAAGGGTTTATAAGGCCTTTGGCCTTGGTTTCCTTCCCCTGCACTTCTTTTCATGTCTACGATTTCATTTGAAAATTTCTTTATCATCCGTTGTAGGTATTCTATGTATCCACTTCCCTTTTTGGGACCTTTTTCTGTTTGTTTCCTTGGGGGTATAGTCAACAAGAGTCCTCTCCTAGGTGGAGGTTGAGCTTCCTTCTTAACCAATGAGACCTGGCCCTCTTTACATCCCTTCATTTGGAATTCAATTGTTTTGGCTTCCTTGAAATTTTCAGCTAGGGTAAGCTTGGCAACTCTTTTTACAAACATGGAAAATAGAAGCAAGGAGAGCATTAGCATATATTTCAATTTGCAACTCTTGAGTGGGTTTAGATTCGGGTTGAAATTTGTTCAGGATAGTGGTAAATCGTTGATTGAAGTCTTTAAACTTTTCATTTGAACTCATGGTAGCGGCAAACAGTTCAACCATTAAAGCTCCTGTAGTGGTTTCTTCTACAAATTTGTCTAAAAAATCTTTTTGGAACTTCGTCCAACTCGTTAGAGACCCTACATGAAAGTTAAAATACTATGTGGAGGCATAATTCTCAAAGTTATAAGGAAAAATACTGCATACTATGTCCGCATGTTGGACATTCATCAGTCTAATAGATAGTATGAACTTTTTAATATGGTCTTCAGGCAATACGGAGGTTTCAGGGTCAAACTTAGGAAGTAACATTTAAGGATGTCAAGGGAGGTTATGTACCCATCTGGGGATTTCCAGGGAATCTATGGCCAACCAAGGTTGATTTCTTTGAGGTGAGTTTCTGCTTTCTTCATTATGATCATTGTTATCCTCCATGTCCTTTGACTATGAAGCTGAGAAATCCGAGTTAAACCCTTCCTCATCATATTCAAATTCATCGGGCTCAGATTAGTTACCAGCTAGTGTTTTGGGGATCATATTAAGGGGATGTTCGATTTCAGTGAGGGAGAAATATATCAGGTCTTCTACTGTGTGAACAAAAACCTGGTCGGGGGTGTTGACCATTGGTCTACTTACTTGTCTTCTATGATGAAGTAAAAGAGCTAAGGTTAATGATCCAATTTTTCGGGCGTAAGCCCTTGTCATTATTCTGAACTAGTTCAACTCCTCATGGGGAAGAGCATAAGGTATTTTAGGGAATAAAGTTTCTTCCTCTTTCTGGGGTGAGTTACTTGTTTTAGGAGTGCAGAGTGTGTGTGGGATTTCTTGAGAATGCCTAGCCATGCATGTGGGTTTTTTTGAATATGTAGGCTATGAGAAATATTATATCAAAAATATTGTTAGCCATTCATTCACAAACCCTCCTTCTAGCACCAATTTTGTTTAGGGGTCCTAAATCCCTTTAACTTAACAACAAGAACCAAACCCACCATAGAGGCCCAATTAGAATTTGTAACATTTGATGGTGGAATGGTTTTCCAGATATTTCAATCCAACCAATTTATCAATGGGATTTACATAATGATTTATAGGATATCTTCTTGTGAAAGTTCCTCCTTCAGTTTAAAAGTTCTCTTTTTTGTTTTTTGTTTTATTAGATAGGTTTGATCAAAAGATGTGTGCTAGTATAAACCAACTGGTAAAAAAAAGGGGGGTTCTTAACTACTGAAGAAGGTTGAGCTTGGGGTAACTCTTGTGCTCAAGCATGGAAACAAATATATTCACACATGTGACAAGCCTAGTACTAATACATTAACTTGCTGGAATTTCAATTATTGACTAAGATACAATTATCGAAAGAAGACATACATGCAATAAAATGATGGAAATAAAAATAGTTTCCTTAGCTCTAACATTAATCATACATTAACACAACGATTTTATTTCATCATTAGAGACAAGAACTACAAGAAAGAATATTGAAACAACTAACTTATCAATAAATTCATAAAATCTTACTCGTTAAAGCATCCATTCATGAGATAAAGTCAGAAATAATTCCTCCTCAAATCCAATCACACAATGCCATTGATGAAAAAAATAGAAGTTTGTTTTTGGTCCTAAACATGACTTCTCAATTAAGGTAGTTCGGAAATAGTTCTTTACAATTCCAAAAATGAGGATCTTTACCAAAATCATCAACCCTTTACTAAAAGGTCAATCCTCTTATTTATAATGAATCATTAACTAAAAATAGCTACTACGAGTGCAAGCTAAGTAAAACAAAATATCGCCACATGGTGATTTCATCTCTCTATCTTCTAAGAATCATCAAATAGTTTTACTGAAGTGGATGACTCTTCTCATACTCTGACCATTTGACGAAGAGTTCCTTGCATGTGTTGGCATATGGGAACCTGTGTTGGTCCATCGAGGCTGAAAGGATTTATTTCACTTCTACTGCCCATGCTCAATACTTGACTATTTTTACACTTAACCACTACAAAACTGCTCGAGCCTTGATCAGACGCTCCATGAATTGTTGTACTTGACCTAGTGCCATGCTCGCCACCTTTACTATCTCTGATGTCCATGTCGAGTCTTGTTCTGCATGTTACTTGACTCTGTCATGCATATCGACAAAGTCCTCGAGTGAGGAGAATTCTAGGAGGCCGATGTCTTTCATCTTCTGATTAACCTTTTCCCATCTCTTTTAGCAAATAACCCATTTCTCCTGAATATCACGCTGAGGTTCCTGGGCCATTTTCACCAAGTATTTGGCCACTTTCCTGATCCGATCTATGTTGTTGTCCCTCAACACCTGAACGTTGTGCTCTTAGACGTCTCTACCCTTTTGAATCGTGCTGATGTAATCGATCATTTCTACTGCTTGGTGAGCCTTATCACACTACCTTTCCATTTCCTTGCAAGTCTCTAGTGCCATAAGGGTGTCTTCTTGGAAATCAACTATACCTGTTGTGAAAATGTGTCATTCATTCATGAATTGGTCATAGGCATCTTGAAACTCACTTCTCAAGAACATCGTGACCTATGTGGAGTCTTGATAGTATTTTTCCAAATGGCGTAGATGCTCCAAATCCTTAAGTGCAACGAACAACTCCTTTTCATCCCTTCTTTCTCTATCCAATGTGGCATCTGTGATAGCCATCCATGTGTCGATAAGCTCGAACGTCTTGGCGTGTTCTGTGCTGAGAAGATTCTCCTCTATGGTGAAGAGAATCTAACTATCCAACGTAAGCCTCCTTTTATTAGTGGTTCTCTTCATGGTGTCTTTTCTCTTTTGGTCATAGGTGATCGCTTGTATATTGACAACCTCATCAACTAGTTCAGGGATTTGTTGTTCTCCCCAAGTTAGAGTGTTTCCCAGGCTCCGAACTGTGTGCACCTATTCTAGGATGGGATCCTGAACTTATTCCATATGTCCTTATGGCTCGGCCTTCATTTTTTTCTCATCGACTGGTGAGGTATTGGCCAAAACTGAAGCACCAGGGGCAGGTTCGATACTTACTTGGTAATTAGCTGTCGATGTGCCAATTTCTTGTTGTGGAAATTTCTCTTTCTGACCTCCTGATCCCATATCATCCCTCAATCTGTCCATTGGAGTTCCTGGAAGGTTGAGTAGCTCAATGTCTAGGGAACCTTCGACCTCATAGTCACTCTATGGAAGGCTTTGAATTGGAGCATTGTGACCTAGGGTAGATGCTCTCTCAGGTTCCTTTTTCTCTGTAATCTACACTGGAGTCACCAGGGAAACCTCCAAACTCTCCTCATCATCATAGATGGTTATTAAGTTGAACAAGGGGTTAGGTACATTTTTCCTACCTAGTTTCCTTGATATTTTAGGTTGGGTTGAAATTCCTCCTGGTGCTCTGATCTACGGTGATGAAACTTCAGGGTTTTCGGGCCCGATCATTTATTCAATTTGTATTGGCTCTAAGCCACTTGGCGCTCCTCTACTTATGATTGGGTCATCAACGGGGATCCTTGACATATCTATGAGGTCAGGATGATTCTGTAATTGGTCAATGATTCTTTGTGCCCCTTCTAGCAAGAGAAATCCTCTTCTTTGGGCCTTTGTAGTATTTGTTGCTCTGATATCTTCCCAAGCATTGAGGGCCTCTTGATCTGACTGCTCTATTGTCTCCACTTGTTCATCCATGCTCATGGCCTTGAACCTGGTCATATTTGGGTTGTCCATCCTCTGTACTACCTCTTCCCAGTACTAAGAACACTATGTGATAAATTTCATCCTCAAATCTATCATGTGTGTATGGACAACACAATGATACTTGTGAAGCATGTTGGAGGACTAGGCATTTAAGTCCATGCTTGCGGAATCGGCCTTTCAGGGACCTAAATTCAAGTTGGCTCAGCCCTTCTTGTTTGGCTTGAGCAGTTTCCTTTACCAAATAAAACCCCACATGGAAACAGTTGGGTATGGAATCTCGCTTCTTCTCCTTGAATAGTGTGGTGTTATAGCCCTATAGGATGGTCTAATAGCACATTTATCCTACAATGAGCTGGTTTGGGATGTGAAAGAGGAGTAGATGCGGTGTTCTGGTGGCCCCGAACACCCCAATATAGGTTAAGTGTTCATCCAAAGACTAGTGGCCTACCTTCACTACCATTTTCTTGGTTGCTGCGGATAATCTTAGGCATTCGCTTTTAAATATAATAAAATGAATACGAGGGATGAATTCATCGCAGATGAGTGTGTAGGATATTTTGTACATGTTCTCCGAAAGTATGCTGAAATAAACATGAAGAAGGAGCTCTGCAACATGTTAGCTTAAATTCATGTCGACGAAGACATTTCTTGCACAGATCACATTGAGCAGGTATGAGGCCATGTGGAAAGTGGGTGCTTCCCCTTCTTTTAGCATCTAAAATTTGTGTACATAGATGCTCAATTTTTTGGAAATTATAGCTCCCTAGTTGAAGCTGCTTCCAGAGATCGCCACTATGTATTCCAAGGGCATCCGTGCTTCTGAAAAATTGGAGCAGTCCTTCTCTCCATACATTCGAGAGATGAGAGCCATCAAGCAGATATATGGCTCCCTCAGGTTGACTGTTCCATACAAACCACTACTCCAGTTCTTAAAAAAATTATCCTCCTTCCACCATGAGGCCATCAACCGACTGGTGTCGTGGAATTCATAGAAATTAACCATGAAGTCTATGTTTAGCCACTCCTCTGGGTCTCTGAGTTTGTAGTACTTCTGGAATTATGTCAGGAGGAAACATTCAACATACCCTCCATTCTCATTGTTGATCAAACACTTATGCGGTTCTGTGTGGTCGATTAGCCACTTCAAAACTTCTATGCAAGGGAAAACCGAGGTTTTGTTGGCTACCATGTGAAAATATGACCGTCGGATGTTTGGGAACACCTAGTCATCAAGCGCCCTTACATATGGGTCCATGTGTGGCATATACTCCGGGTACTCCTCCCAACTAATTTTGTTGAAAAGGTACCCCCATTATGGGAGCATTAATTTGGATCTGGTGCTTTCTTCAATATCACCAAAGGTCAAAGGTTGGATAAGGGCCTTCTTTGTTGAGGTTTTTATGATCGACACTTCCCTGGGAGTGTACTCCAAGTGTCTCGCAGTACCCAGAGAAGAGCCTTCATTTGTTTCAGCTTCCTTTAGCTTGGGTGATCTCATCGAGCATCTAGTGGTTGGCTTTGTTGAAGGAATTTTACCTACAGCTAGAACATAGTTAGATACTGTGTAAGAAATCAGATGCATATATAAATCACGACCTTTGAATTGACAAACTTGAACACATAACTCTACATATTTTTTTAACCTGGTTTTGATAATTCGTGGATCAACACAGTCTCGAGATGCTTTATTTTCTTCTTTGGATGCTTTGGAATTCAAACTTGTGCGCATAATGAAATTGCTCAAACTCGTTCTAAAGATTTTAAACAGGATGAAATTAACTTGTCACATCAACCATTCAATTCGGGTTATGAGTGTAGTTCTATTAAATGTGCCACCAGATATTCAAAGACGTTTAAAATTAAATCCAATCATGGGTTGATGGCGCGGGTGTGGGTTGTAACGTGGCCTATCGATGATTTCAAATTGGTTTTGCTCAATTGGTGTAGGAGGTAGAAACAAATGCGGGATGAATCTTTAACTGGTCTATTAAATGTTATAATCTGATCGTATCTTATGCCAAAAACATCCCATCGTTTCTCTAGTCCAGTTGGTGAGTTAGGGGTCAAGATTTTTCTTCGAGCACTTTTCGTTAATATCTTCTTGTAAAATCTCTGACGTCGATCGATATTTCCGTACAGAGCTGACGTGGAAAGGTTGACCTGGAGGTGTGACTAGGAAACATGAAACCTTAAGATGACTTGAGACAAAACTAGGTCGTAGAACACACTTGTGTGAAAAATACACGTGGCACTCGAGACCAACGTCTTAATTTACTCATGTTAATTGGAATCAAGACTTTCTTTAAGCTACACTTTCTAAAATACGATCCTATATTGTCGACACTGAAAAGTATCAAGGATCGACGATTGGCGATACACTTTCGACCGAAAGTGTATCGGGGATCGACGATCGACAATATGTTTATTGCAGAAAAAAATGATTTTTTTAACCCTTCTAGATTTTCCCGACCCTAATAAAGCACATTGGTCATTGGCTATCCGTGATTTCTTTATGGATTTTGTCAATGTCTATCCTTCCTATATTTTGTCGTCTTCGATGGGGATCGACTGTCTCCTGAATTTTTCGTGGAAAATAACTTACACAAACCAACTCCACCTCTTACCAAAACCAATTATGCATCAACGATTGACGACTATTATAAATGTGTGGACACTTTACCTGCTTGAATTTATCCGACGTCGAACACAAGCACGTTAGGTGCAATGTTAGCTGCCAATTCTTAGTTAGGATGTCAATTTATTTTAGACACAAGGTTTCATTTAACAAGTTCAAACACCGTAGCTTGATTTATAAGAGTCATGAAAACAAAACAAAATAAAGCATCCCCCCCCATGTGAACTCAATTTAGACAGTGAAAGAAAATAAGTGGTACCCAAAAAATAATAAAATTTCATAAGTATTTTAGGGTGTATTGAGCCCTCAACAAGTCCCTATTCCTGTAGGTGTAAAGTTATATGTGGATCAGTGTCCAAGACATGAAGAGGAGGAGGACATGTTTCCTATTCCATATGTGAGTGTGGTTGGAAGTTTGATGTATGCAATGGTTTGTACTAGACCAAAAATTTCAAATGGAGTGGGAGTTTTGAGTAGGTATATGTCAAAACCAACAAAGGAGCATTGGACAACAATAAAGAGATTTTTTAGGTATTTGAGTGGCACTACTAGTTATGGATTGTGCTACCAAGGAAGACCAGGTTTGGAAAAGGTGTTGGACATACATGGCTTTGTGGATGTATACTAGGCTAGAGATATGGATCGTAGAATTTCTACAAGTAGGTATGTTTTTAACCTGTTTGGAGGAGCAATTAGTTGGATGAGCAAAAGATAGTATGTAGTGGCACTTTCAACTACAAAAGTTGAATACATGGTAGCCACTCATGAAACCAAGGAAGAAGTATGGTTACAAAGATTTTGTTCAGGTATTGGGTTGGTACAACAAGATGAAAGGATAGATTGTGACATCCATAATGCAATTTTTTTGGCAAAGAACCCAACTTATCATTCAAAGACAAAGCATATCGATGTTCAATATCACTTTGTGAGAGACATGGTTGAAGAAAAGAAGGTGTTTCTGATGAAGGAGAACACTTTGAAGAATGTTGCAAATTCATTAAAAAAAAAATTGATTGTTGAGAAGTTCTCTTGGTGTAGAGGATCTATGGGAATTTCTTCCCTAGATTGTTGACTATGTAACCTTATAACCCCTTGTACGCAAAGAAAACAACAAGTGGAAGAATGTTGGGTATGTGTTATATTCTTTGCATGGATAGATCTAGTGTCTACGTTCCGTCGGGCACACAGGAGGGTAAGAGGGGGGCAGAGCACCCCATTTCCCGGGGGTTCATAAGGGGTCCCAGTGGGAAGGATACCCCCTACACGGGGGTTAGAGGGAAGCGCCTCTGAATTTTTTTTTTTGCATCCACTTTTGGGCATTTTTTTGGCACATGGTTTTCTATTTCTGGTTAAGGAATTAGGGTTGTTGACTAATATGGGTTATTAGATTAGCATTTTGGATGCTACATGATCCTATATGTATATTTTATTGTAATCAATGTATGTGTAGATGAAAATAGAATATGTTAGTTTTCCCGGTTTTGGTTTCCAGGGGAAAAATCTGTGTAATGTGTGTATTTTCCATTGTATATTTTCTATTATTTTATTAAAAATATGTTTGCAATAAATAATTGTACAAGGTTAAATATACACATATATCATGCCCATGTCTTCTACTATTGTCTCCTCTTGGATGTTGTGCATGGTATTCATTTTTATCTTTTTTGTGAGGAAAATCCTTGTACAAGTGATCTTCTTTTCATCCCAAACATTGGATTGGTGGTCTTCCTATTTTTCACAAGGAGGCCTCCTTCCTAAAATAATCCTTAGCAGGATGATCTTGTTGATTTTCAATTGGGTTGTTTCTATTGAAAGGAATTTTGAATCCCTTCATCCTCTGATCAGACCTTTCTTTCTTCTTATCCTTCCAATATTTCTTCAAATATTCTATGCCCTTGCCTTTCTCATACATGTACTTAACCTTCCTAATGGTTTCTGTCAAAGTTATAGGTTCATCACATTGAATGTTCTCCTTATTAAAGGATGGAAGTCTACTCAAAAACCTATGTATATTCACCTTTCCATCCTTGATAAAACCCTCATACTTCAAAATTCCCAAGAAATCCTTTTCATACTCTTTCATGGTCATGTTCTGAAAGTGCTCTGAAAGGTACTCCTTCTAAAAATATCTCTTGAATTTTTTCCAAGTGTTCCTTCTCTCATTAATGTGTTCCACTTGTTTCAGTTGATCCCACCACACAAAAACAATTCCATGCAAATGGTATGTGGCAATTCTTTCTTCAAGATTAGGTGAATAGTTGTTCAATTGAAAATACTTCCTGATTCCCAACAACTAGGCTTCAAAATCATCTTATTTTTCTCTTTCACCATCAAAGGGTGGTGGCCTCAACTCTCCTTGTAAGTTTTCCAATTCATGTATCCTTCTTGGGTGCCTAACAATAGATACCTCTAGACTGATTATGGATTCTTTAGATGCATAAAATTTCCTTATTGAGTGAGGAGGTGAGTGTTGCCTATTATTTCTAATTTCACTTCTTGAATAGCTAGATCCTCTGTAGTTATCTTTCCTTTCATGATGTTTTCCTCCTTCCTCGTGTCTTGAGCTTGATCCCTTCTTTGATTTCCTATGAAACTGATTTAGGATTTACATAATTTGAGAATTTATTTGGTTTTGTACTTTCATAAACCTCTCATTATTTTCTTTATAACTCTGCACTTTTATTTCCAGGCTTCTCACAATCTCTATTAATGTTTCTTGTTCCCCTCTGTTCTTGTTCCCATTTGATTCAATCTTTGGATTACCCACATTGATGTTTTGACCTTGGGATTCTTTATCATGATTGAAGGCTCCTTCTCCTTCCTCTATTTCCTAGATATGCATTATTTTCTTGTTTATATCCCTTAATTCTGGAAAAAAAGTGTGCATGTGACATAATCTTTGCTATACAAAATGAAAGCATAAGCATGTATAAACATTTCTGAAAAGGATTGTAAAAGAATTTATATACATATTTTCTCTTTTTATTTTTCCTTAAGGCCACCAGTCATATTATTCTAAATTGGATGTGAATTTTGTTGCTCGAAACAATTTTCTAGGTGCATAAATGGATTCCTCCCTCTGAGATATTTCCAATGACTATTTTCTTACTTAATTTCGAACTCGAGGAAAAAAGCTATGGCATTCTGAATTTCTTATTAATTTCCACTTTATTGTCATGTGGCTCTTGATCACTTGTTCCATCCGAGGTAGAACTGAAATGGAAAATAACGTGGCATATGCCACCTGGTCCATCGGTCCCCCAATCAATGGTTCATATTACTTCGGAGCCTTTCCTTTTCATTACAGACTCTGTCGGAGTGCATCCACTCCTAGATTCACTTCCCACTCTGGAAGCCTTGTTCTGACAACATCCTCTGAAAGATATAATGGTCCTCCAATGGTTAGGATTCACTTGGAGTTCACAAATTCTCGACAGTTAAGGTCCATCCCTTTAACTCTTATTAATCGAACATGTGGGACCCATGACATATTAATGAATGTCATTACCTCACGCCCAATCACTGATCAACATTGTAAATCATTCCTTGGAGTTCCTCCTGCATGATCCCAATCACTTGGATCCAATGTTCAAGGTTACCCCCGACTAGATATACGACTTTGGTTCTCTCTCAGAGTTCCTCTCATCGGAGTGCATTCCCCTCTAGGAATGCAACTCCCTCTGAATAGGACCCCTCTAATGAACACCCAAGATTCTCTTAGATGGTAGATATGAGAGATAATATTTAAATTGAATGCTAAGAATATCCATGCCCAATTGGGCCCACTCTTATCCTGCCGACCAACCAAATATCGACACATGTCATCCTTCGAGTACATGTATTTCCATGCTGACATCCTCATCACCTTGTTTTCCAAGCTGTCACACCACGTCACCATGACATGTTGTTCTCTTTCCTCCTTCTTGAACCACATTGGTTCTACGATTGAGATCATTGGAATATTTCTTGATATATCAAGGTTACTCTGACCCTTGGACTCTGATGAAACTCATCGCAATGGATAAAACGTTATATATATCTATGAAGTTTATGATGGATCAACAACTATCAAAATCCTGTTCGTTGGTATTCATGCAACCTTGTACTCAGACATATCGATGGCAGTGTCCTTCAATCAATGGTGGAGATCTTTCCACCCTCAGATCTGACGGTTGTCAATTAAGGAAGACCATCCAAAGGCCTAAGCCCAACATGGGATTTCTGAACCACCTGGCACAACTATCTACTAATACATGCAAACAAGGGTGTATCATAGATTGACAGTTGGCTAAGTACAAAGGATGATGGAGAATTGATTGTACATATGTATTGGGCGTCTAACGCGGTGATCAAAATTACACAAGGCACAATTCCGCAAGGTTCTGTGACTCTCCATGCTTCTCGCACATGTCACAAAGGTGGATTATAAATTTTTCATCCACCTTTCCCCTCATGCATGTAGGATAAGATTTAAGTAATCCATAATCAATGGTGGATAACCCACTTGGAAGATCGATCGATAGTTGTTGTATGTTGGTTTCTTGTTGGGAATACTATCAGTTTAGAGGCTTGTATTGTGAAGGGAAGGACTAGATGGGATGTTAGGTACGTGATGGATAACCAAATTACTATTTCCAATTTGATCTTGACATTGTTACACCTTGACGTTGTCTAATAGCCATTAATTAATTTAAGAATACCACAATAATTTCTGTAGTAGGCCCCTTTAAGGCCTATTGTTGTAAACCTAAGGATCTGATACCAATATGTAACACACCCAAGTCAAAAAACCTGAAATTTTTTTCCTCTATACTCTTATCTAAGCCATACCCACCTTCTGGGTACCTGTAATTTCTCCCTCTTGGGCTACTTTGTGTTTATGATATCCATTAATTACATAAAGAAGCATGAACTGTACACATACATTCATCAATATAAATGCTAACAATAATTAGATATTAACATTGCATGCATAAAAATAACCAACAAACAAACATAGCATAAACACATCACATCTCAAAGATAACAATTGATACACAACAAAATAAATACATAGTAGAGAAAACCATGACAGAGAGAAATTATCTTAAACAATTTCAATCACCAATTGGCTATAGACCAAGGAAATTCCACCCAACCATAGACGTTTTTGTTTTAAATCTCAATAGTAGGTCACCCCCGAGCCAAGGCTATGAATCCACAAGGATGGGTTCCAGGGAAAAACTCAACTTCCCCAAACCAGTTGGCACTTAATCTCTCATGGTTTCTCACACACAAAAATCTAAAGTACACCAACCCTCTTCTCCCCATCCTACACCACTCAAAGACAATGGATCCACTTCACTGCCACATAGTCCTTCAGGCTGTACACTTCCTTCCAGGGCTCTAGTGCATCTAGTCCAAAATCTCCATGATGGGACTCTTAGGACTCACGGATATGAATAAAATTCAAAAAATACCAATTCATCTTAGACATACATGCATCAATTCATGGTTGGAATACACCAGTCATTTCTATATCCAACAAACAATGGATTTCTTTCCAACAATTTGTTTTACTCCCCCCCCCCCAAAGACAAGATCATGATGAATGGGAAAACTGAATGAGCAAGGAGTGGATGGAGAGAGTGAGAAGAATGAATAATGTTTGTGTGTGTGTATACAACCACACAAAGAACCCAAAGATGAGTTTATATATTTACTAGGAAATCAAGAATCACATGGTATTCCCAAAGAATCTCATGTAACCACTTCTCTCAATTAAATCTATTATGGGTAAAAACACTTAGCCCCTTAATTCCCCCCTCTCATGGAATCATAACCCCATATAACTCTTGTCCTTCTCCTTCTAGAAGCCAGTGATGCATTTTATTATTAATAATGATCAAGTGTTACATTTCCTATGCACTCTGACCTCTTTTAATCATTTGGGCACTCTGGCCTTTCATAAAATAACAAAATACATTATTTGATTTGGGGACTAAAAACTAGGGTATTACAATATTATGTAATATGATACCAGGGAAGAACTCAACCTCACGGAGAGATATATACACATGTCTTTGTTGATGTAGACAAGACTAGAGATCTTGATCACAAAAATCTACAAGTGGTTATGTTTTTAACCTATATGGTGTAGCAATCGGTTGGATGAGTAAGAGGCAAGTTGTAGTTGTGTTGTCAACTAAAAAAGTTGAATACATGGTAGCTACTCATGGAAGTAAGCAAGCTATATGGTTGCAAATATTGTTTTCATTTTTTGTTTTTTTCAAAAAGGAGTGAGAATACGTTGTGATCGCTTAAATGGAAATTTTATGACAAAGACCCTACTTATCATTCCAAGACAAAGAAAATTCATGTTTAGTACCATTTTTTTAGAGAAATGTTTGAACATAGCAAAGTATTATTGGATAAAGTTGATACCTAGAAGAATGTTGCAGATTGCATATTCACTGACAAAGTCTGTTAGTACTAGAAATTTCTCTTAGTATACAGAATAAATGGGCATTGCTTCCCCTAGTAACTAATTATGTGAAACCATTCCCATTTCCCCCATTTTTTAAAAGAATACATCGAGTGGGAGAATGGTGTACATGTGTTGTACTCTTTGCATGTATATTTGGTTTCATCCTAGAGAAAAGGGAGTATGAGGGAGTTATCAACTCCCTAGATATGGAGGCTCGAGGGAATAATATCCCCCCCATTAGATGTTTCTTGTGGAGCACCCGAAAAACAGTTGTGCCCACTTTTGGTCTTGCTGACAAGTCCAAATGGACTGTGAAGCAAGTAAGGGAGAAATCCTAATGGCAAGTCCCAATTAGACCTATTGTCATTTGGTGTATCATTTATGTCTAGTATGTGGGCCTGGTTGCCACTAAGAATTAAAAGAATAAAAAGGGTAAAGACAACTAACTATCCCCCAAACAGTTCTAATTAATTCTAATTATAATATAAAACATAAACAAACTAATCTAATCTAACTAGTTCTAAGTTATCATGCAGGAGCAAAATGAATAGATGAGAACATTTTAAAATAGTTCATGTCAACCAACAATAACAATAATAGTTCATGGCAACCAAGAATATGTTAAAACAATAATATTTCAAATATCATCTTAAAGACTTGAAGAGGAGATATGTAACATCATCCCTATACTCATTAGAAATCACAACAACATAAACATTCTAAATACTAAGCACATAAATAGTTTGTATGATCAACACTCGGAGAAACTTGAATAACAAATACATGTGTAGAGTAGTCCCACAAGCATTTGAAAATAGTTCTGAATTCAAAATTCCTTCTTCTCTTCATATATTCATAAATAAGAATATTATCAATCTATACAATGGGCAAAATTCCCTCTACTACATTCAACAAGTTATATTTTATAAGACAAGAGAAACTCCTCAGTTCTTGTGATTTTTCACTTTATTTTCCCTTTGTTTTGTCATTATACAACTTCTATTTTATTTTTAATTTTAGTAAATGAACATGTGAGCATTATAAACAAAATATGAAGAGACTCTTGAGTGGTTATTCTTGCCCTAAATCAATTCATAAATGATATTCATTTACAAATATTATTAAATATCCTTCTTCGTGTTTTATTCTACTCTTCGAGTTATTTTGGACATTTTTGGTGTCATCCTAGTGATTAATATTATATTTTCTTCTTCTCCTTTGTCTCAGCCTTCCATCATGCTCTTGCAGGTCCAATTTTGACTCATGTATCTTCAGATATGATCTCCTAAACATGCACAATATGTTCTCCAATTAAATTTAGACTTCTTTTTTTTCTACATTTTATAAGAATTTCTTCCCTCAATCTATCAATGTTTATTGTTCCATCAAGTTCTACTCTTTGTTAGCTTTCCAACGATCTATCTCGGGCTTGATTTCATTTTTTGTAGCCCCAGATATGGCCATCTGAAGTTTACATAGTCAATTTTACCCACAAATTCATGACCTTTTGTTTTTCACATTTTTTGGGTTCTCTGTGACTTTTCTTGATTGAAATATTCTTTCAATGTATTCTTCTCCTCAATACCTTTCCAACAAGGTATCCCAAGCTAGATTCTGACACCAATAGCTCAAGATATATCTGTTTGAAATTTGGTGCTTAGTCGCCCTTGATTTTCTCGTGGGTGAATCTTGGTCATCGATCTTCAACCTAAAATAATTGTACCACATGCATGAGGTAATTCAATATTGAGTGGTTTAAATATTTTTTATCCCCTTTACTTAATTTGTATAAGAACCTAGATAAGGCATAGGACCCAGGGCTTGTGTTGTAATTTTGGCCAATTACCGTAGTGAAAATAGGAAAATAAAATAAAAAGAATTAAATAAGGAAAATAATAAATGAAATAATAAGGAAAATGGGATATCAAAATGGGTCCATTCTGATGGGCCATCGAAGTGAGTCCATTTCTATGGGAGCTCACACTCTAATGGGCTCAACTATGATGGACTATATCTCCCCAATGGCATAAAATAAAATTAAAACAATACAATGTGTCATCAGAGTCTCATGATGGGTGCACACTTTCCAGCGACATGACTCTGATGGAACCATTCTAATGAGCCATAGCTTGAAATATTAAATTCATATGCTAATTTTTCAAGGGTTTTTGAGGAAGGGAAGAGAGGATTCCATGAAGATAGGATATGTGTCTTAATGATAATTTCCAATGGAATTTACCATTGGGTGAACATGAAGACCAATGGGAAAAATCTTGGAAAGAATTCCCATGAAATATTAAGTTGAATTTTAATGAGTGGCGAGGAAAATGAAAAATTTTAATTAAATGAAACTAAAACGAAATGAAATAATAAAAATAAATGAAAATATACTTACTAGGACTTAGGGTATACATGGGAAAAAAAATTAAAAATAAATAAATGAATACACATATATACATAAAACAATGGTCAAAAAGTCAAATTGTTTCTAATTTTATGGGGCATAAAAAAGAAGGAGAATGTAAATATTATACATTAGGTTTTTAGGAAAAACACACCATGTAACAAATAGTTTACTCATGCAAAACAAATTTGATCCATGTAAATGTTGGATTACTGAGAGGGGGGGTGAATCAGTAATAGAGAAATCTAATCCTTTTTAACCATAAAATGCAAGTGTTATATCAATGTAACATTATCATCCAATAATTGCAAAGTAAATAAACAATGAACAAATGAGCAATCATACACATACACAATACACTGGTGTTTTTACGTGGAAACCCAAACCAGGATAAAACCACGTTATGCTTTTTCTTATATTTCCTTAATAATTACATTCATTGGAAGCACCAACTTCCTTTGTTTTCCAGCTGCAACTGGAAGGAGCTTCCAACCCCCTATTTTCTTAGGCTACAGCCTGAGGGAAGCTCCAACTCCCTAATTCTCTAGCTACAACCAGAAGGAGGCTAAAACCCCCTATGTTTTCTGACTACAACCGGAAGGTGTTTACAACCACCTATCCTTGCCCCGTCCAACCGCCCTGTTGTAGAAGTAGAATGATAGAACCACTGTCACACTATCACTGTGAGATATACTGTTGTAAACCTATACCAATCAACTTGCACCAAACAACCTGTAACAACCTGTACCAAACAACATGTAATCAACATGTACCGTAAACAAGTGCATCAACCATGAACCAACCTATACCTCAACCTATACCATCAACAATGGCATAAAACATGCACCAAAAATGTACCAATCATGCATCAAATACACATAAACTATGACTCATCAAGATTGATCTGAAAATGATAAAGACTTGTATTCTTGAAAATATTTGCAAGTTTTAATTCATGTGTTCAAATGTAAATGGATCAATTTTTCAAACGCAACTTTTATAGAAATTACACATTCAAGATGCATATAAACAATAGAAAATAAAAGTGAACAGAAAACACATAACACAGCAAATGATAAAGGAGTTCACCCCTCTCTTGGGTTACATCTCCTGGTCCAACTTCTAATGGATCTTTTGTATTATTTTCTCAAAGTGATAAAATATGTTCTTTAAAATGCTCAAAATGCCAAATAGATGGCTCCAATGGCTTCAGAATGTCCAAAAACCCCTAGTTGGGATTTTTCGGCACCTCGTTTGGCCAAAAATTGAAGAAGATAGGCTTCCTGGAAGTTTCCCCTTCAAACTTGTTGTCTCTGGATCGCCAAAATGCACCTCCTCCTCTTCAACCTAGCCCCCATGCGCATATATGTGTAAAAACCTAGAACCAGGCGCAATTTCACAACCAGTGCGAACTGTAGGACAGTTACGCGCCTTAGCCCCTAACCGCCAAGGCCGAGGGCACATGGTCCACCACATGACCGCGCGCATATATATAAAGGGCCAAAGGTTTAAACGGTTAGAAAGGCGCGCCCGTGGTCACATCATATACACATAATACCGGGGCTCATACGAAAAGGGGCTATATGATAAATGGTCGGATAGGCGCGCATATGGTAATGGTGGTTACATTGTATACACATAGGACCGGGGGTCGAGGCTAAGCCCCGACCCGGTCCGCACCCCAACACACAATACATTTCAATTTAAATAAAATGTTTACCATATATATTATAAGAACCATATGGTGGCACGCCGGTTGAGCAGCCCTTCCCAAGGCTTTACCCCTACCCGAAGGTCGCGGGGTTGAATCCGGCCAACAGCATAAATTTTAAGCCAACGCCAGGGTGACATGTGGTGGACACTGAGTGGGCCACGTGTCAGCATTTCATTCTTCATCAATGACATGTGTCATATGACAACTCGTCCAAAATCCTGCCACATGTCGTATGGCCCTACCACATGTCGTACGGCTCTGCCACGTGTCATACGGTCTACCACATCAACATCCGTACGGATTGTACAGTCAACACATTTTTTTTGCTTGTTTGTCATTTTGAACAGAACATGATATCTCTCTCATCCGAAGTCTGTTTGAACCCAAATGAGTTGCGTTGGGTTCATTATGATGAGGCCTATTCTCCCGTCTGATTTGAAGCGATTACGAGCACTTTGAATTTTGAGCAAAATTTGATCCCCTGGATCACACCTCCCCATTGGAAAGATTTTGGACCTCCAAAAGACTATTTTCAGTCTATTTGAGGATGAGGGTATAGTTCCCTCACCTTTCCAACCTCAATCCACTTGGCTTTGCTTGGATTTGTGCCTTTAAGACCAACTCGAAGATATTCCACATTTCCTCGTTTTGAAGTTCTCATTCTCCTGTCAAGGATTGTGTCTTCATGCAGTTCTGTAATATATTCTGGGGAGAAATCATCTATAGAAGGAATCTGAACATGTTCTCCTTGATCATCAATCAAAGGAGGCTCATACAATTTCAAATTCTCAACATTAAAAACTGCATACATTTGCATATAAGGAGGCAAATCTAAACGGAAGGCATTATTACCAATCTTGTCAAGAATCTTGAGAGGACCATATCGAATTGGTTTTAGTTTTTTACCTTCTCCTTTAAGCCTCTCCTTACTAATGTAAAGCCAAACTTCATCTCCAACTTGGAAACTGTGATCAACATGATGCTTTTCATGTCTTGTCTTGTACTTGACTTGACTCTTTTCCAAGTGCTCTTGTACCATTTGATGTATCGACTGAATTTGTTCAATGAAATTTTC
>JASDQU010306143.1:49539-61022 GCA_032191745.1 Picea mariana
TTCTCACGGATGCAAGTAGCAGCCACATCTCTTCTCAGAGATAAGCTACCAGCGCCCTAGCTAGTTTATTTCCATTCTATCTGTAAGCATATTTCAGTGATTTGTTATTAATGAAATGAAGTCTTATTTCTGCTGCATCTCTGCGTTTATGTGTATTTCTGTATTTCATTGTGTTCCTACATAAATCCAGATCAATACGTTTCCAACATCCTGCAACAACAACAATGAAATTGAGTCGATAAATTGTTCGAATGATTCTAGCAACAATAAGAATGATGATTTATAAACCAAATACAAAATTGTCACTCAAGAAGAGATGCACAAAATAGCGGCGAGGCCCCAACTTCTTCCCTATTGTGATATGATCAGGTGGTCTCTAGACCATGTGGACATCCCGACCAGAATGATTATCAGTGAACAGAAAGTGATGATTGGTACTTTCAGACCAGAACATTTGCGGGTAATGTATAAGTTGTCACCCACACCGAACCTTACTCACAATGCCAAATTCTTAGAAGGATTCAAGAAGAAGGAATTTGAGCAGTATGCAAAAATTTTGTCCGATCTGATCAAATATTGGGTCTCACACCCTGTGAAATTCAGGGCTAACTCCAATGGGATCTATTCAATCTCTTCCTTGGAGCCACAGTTCAAGTACATAGCGATGATGACCTGCAGGTTGTATGGGAGGAAGACACTGCCATTTCTTCCTCCAATGGGTGCCACTCATTCATACAATCACTGAGGGTTTCTCCTTCGACCAGGCCAAACTATTGTTAGACAGTTTGACTAGTCGAATTACTGAATATCAAACATAGAGGGCGAGTAAGAAAGCATCTTCGTTCTTTATGTCTGATTACATCATGGATGACATCTGATTCATAACACCCTTCCCACTGATGAACTGGAGCTAGGCTCCATCTAATACAGAGCCTATCCATGCCTACCACTCAAAGCTTTGGGAGGATAAGGCCAAAGAATTCATCTACGAGATCTTAAACTGGGTAATGGTGCCATTGCATGTCGCCATTTTTGGCCGGCCGCCTCCCAGGATGTAAGATAGCGTCACGACCAGCCTAAGCAGTGTGGAGAATTGGTATCTAGAGGCAGAGTTTTCGTATATCAGGGTTTTCGACGCCTCTGTCCCTCCATATGCCCTCCCGCTATTCCTATCAGATAAGCTATTGTGCCATGAGATCGCCAGACAGACTGTGCTCGAAGGAATAATCAAAGAGCTCAAAGGAGTATCAAAAAAGGTATGGTCGCCCTTCCTTATTGGTATTGGTGCATATTCCTTGTTATATTTTGGCCACGCCAAAGATGAGGCTACAGATTTAGAAGAAATGAAGCTGGTGGACATTGAATTCAAGAAGCACAACCCTAGTAAGGTTGTGAGCAATAACCTGGTGAGTTGTGGCCTGAAGAGGTATAACACGAGGATTACCCTCATGATGAAATATTCCGGGGCGTGAGGTCCTTCACTGAAGTCCTAAGTCAGATTCAAGCCCTGCCACCTAGAGATATGGAAGAATTTTTGAAATTCCAGGAGCATCGACAGGTTGTCTCACCCAGATTTTACAGGGTGAAGCCCCAAAGCTTCCAGTTACAAAGCTGATAGGAGCCAAAGGTGCAAATGACTTGAGTCCTAGCGGGGAGAAGGACCGAGGGAAAACAAGGGAGGCTGGAACCTCATAGAAAGGAGACGAAGTCCCCCAGAAGTTGGAAGGAAACCCCGAAAAGGGCATGCCAGGCAAGAAGGCCCAAGGCCAAGTAGAAATACCTTCGCAGGGATCAGGCGACTCACTTTTTCTCACGAAAAACAAGTCGGTTACAGAGTTCACCCTGAAACAAACATCCAAGGAAATCGGCAGTCCAATTTCTATTATCACACCCTTGCAGTTCACAAAGGGGGATCCTGACATGGGATGGATTTTCAATGAAGAACTGACACCTATTTATGTAGAGGAGCTGCCTCCTAACAAATTTTTCTTTGAAGAAAAAAGAAAGGCCGTGGTGAGGCAAGGATTGTATCAAAAAGAGGGCATAATGGCTAAAAACTTTAAAATCATAACAGATGGGAAGGCCGCAAAAGAGGAAGAATTTGCAGAGGAGATAGTCGGGACACTAGGGGATTATGCTATAGCCAATCAGTATTCAGTTGGGACTTTGACGGCCCAGTTGAAACGAAAGAACCTCATGATCAGTAAATTGGAAGATAAGGTGGCTACTACTGAAGGGAATGTCAGGGATGAGGCGAACAGGAGCCTTGAGGAAGCCTGAACAACTGACCTACGTGAAATCAAGAAGCTCAGGTCTGACCTCGAGCAGGTGCGTCATTCAACGCAAACTAGCCAAACACAAGTAAGCCAGTAGGGGCAACAGATTATAGAGTTGCAATCAAAATTGGAAGTGGTCGAGAACTAGGTTGTAGACATAAAAGTGTTCAGATCATAGGCCACCAAAATTCAACATAAGGTATTTACGGCTCAACAAAGCCTGCTGGTAAAGGTAGGAACCATTCAAAACCATTTTCGGTTGATAGATCAAATATTAGAAAATATTTCTTAAAGAGAAAGAGAAGTCAGGGCAGCACTAGTTGCTTTCCAAGACGTTGTTATAGCTACGGTGAATATAGAGACGGTCGACAGCTCAAAATTATCCATCGCAGAACAAACCAGAGGTATTATCCTACTGAAGTTCTAGGAGAAGAATATATCACAAAGCAGGGGGAGAGCTAATGAAGTGAAGAATTCTTGTGAGGAAACGTTGTCTTTGATAAGTAAAAGTTTGCTAGACCTTGATAAGGAAAGAAGTGTTGGGACATTGGGAAAAATCAATATAGCTAAACATCTATTGGACATCAAAGAAAACATGGAAAAGAAACAAGTGGAGATATCCCAGATTAGCTAGGTCGAGAAGGCCCAAGTGGACAAATGGCTAGTACAACCAAGTTTACAATTATGCTCCATCATTACATAGGACCAACAAGTGGGAAAAATTTCACCACAGCTGGCGAAGAGTTGTTACACTTTTGAAGCAAGCAACCAAGCAGAGCCTTCTAGGTTGATATCCCAGTTGGTGGAGAGGTGCGTCATTTGTACCGAGCAGGTGAAGGGGCAGGTTTCTGGTTCCAAATAATGACAGATGTCTACCTGTTCTATTTCTAGAACCCAAAGGGAAGGGAAAGGAAGGTGCTCCGCCCTTACTAGGGAAGGCAAATAAGAGGAGATGAAATGCTCCATTTTTCCATTTGTAACTGACAATTTTCCAGAACGATCAAAGTTCCAGAGGTTCAAAAGTTTTTTTAAATAGAAAAAAGATTGTAATAGAAGGGGCTCTTTTTTTGGGCCATGAAGAGGTTGTAAGAGAGAAAGTTCTCTTAAGACAAGATTAATACAAAGCGGATTGAAGACTCCATATTTCATCAAGATTGATTTATGTGTTTTTTTTTCTTCTGTATATTCATGCTTCATGTCATTTTACATATATGTCTTTGATGAATATTTTAGCTGCAATTTAGTATAACTTTTACTGCGGTGATCAGGTTCTAGGTATCTAGTTATTTACAGTTTTTCCTCTGTATCCGCTACTTGCGGGTACAAGACCTGTGAATGATTGAGATCTCTACTTTATTTTCTTTAATCAAGGTATTCCTGTCTTTTCTTCTTCTTCCATAGCGTGGGATTCCTTTGAAATTGATGCCCCACATTTGTTGTTAGCTCTATGTTTTCACACTCGGTTTCAATATTTTAAACTCAGTTACGGAAGACAGCCTCCGTTTTCGTTAAACCCTTCGACTGGCTTCTTTGAATTTTCCCTGTACAATCTAAAGATTGAGACAAGCACTTTAAAACATCCACCTCCTTCAAATTTCTATTCTCCCCATGAATGTACCCATCATAGGACAACCCAATATCGAACCTGGCCTAGTGAATCAAACTAGTATTGCTTTAAATATGTTCCACACCATACTCAAGACCGCCACCACTCGGACATAGCTCGAATGTTCATGGGCCGCTATCGAGCGAGATATCAACATGCAAGAATATTTGGAAGCTAGACAAAGATAACTCAGAGATCGGCCATAGATTCATCCCCCCCAAGTTGTCTCTTCCCCTTCCTTTTCTTTCACTCTTTTTAGATGCTTAGACTCTACACTTTATAGCCTTAAGTGTAGACTCAGGAACAACATCTTTCTGGCACCGTTGCTAGGGACAGAGAATCGTAGTCACTTTCCCCTAAGAAAATGACATTTTCAAGTTTTGCTTTTTTATAGTGAATAAAGAGCAAACACCTTGTTAAGGCTAAACCTTCATCATTCACTTGGCGACTCCACTCTTAAAGTAAGTTGGCATCCTTTTGGAAGAACACGAGACAAAACCCATATGCCAAATAGAGAGCGCCAGTTTTCGACCGAAAAAATATTAAGACCAAAGGGTTTATTTAAACAAAACGTGGTTGCATATTAACCCAATTCTAATCAGTATCCAGATAAGACCTCTTTCGAACCTTCATCCTCGAGAGAGATTCCTCTTAGGAAAATATCAGGTAGTGTCATCAAAACCGAGATCTCTTTGATTACTTCTTATGTTACGAGGGGCGACACGCCTGCCTCAAAGCCCATCCCTATCGATATCCCATCAACTCTCAATACAAACCCCTCCATCACTCAAAACCTAGAATATGTTTTCACAAACACGGATTCAACACCGGTGGGTTCTCCCATTTACATATCCTGCACGTCCGAGGAGTCGATCCCACGTATACCTTCTTCTCCTTTTTCATCCTTTGCCTCCCCTGGTAAAATGTTTCTCGATTTCCCCCTTTTCCACCCCAAGGAAGCCAAAGAGTCACTTTACATCTTCGCCAACCCTATTTATAATGCACTGATTTCCTCTCCTAGGTTATCCATGGCCACTGTCAGAGGAGGAGCAGGGGGAATAGGAGGTCAAGGCCAATAACTGCCTCCCATGGTTTTCACCAAAATAGCCATGAGATACACCCCTTGGTCCTTCTCGTACCTCTCCATGATTTACCTGAAAACTATATGAAAAACTTACCCAAGTTCATAGGAGAAGGGGATCTAACTGCAGTCGAGCATATCAATTTTTTCAATTCATCGATATTCTAGGTCTCGAGCATGAGGACGTGTATTCCCGATTGTTTGTCCAAACCTTCAAAGAACAGGTAAGAACTTGGTTTCGGAGCCTGCCCCCAGATTCAATCATATCCTATGATGCACTAGAAGACCTCTTTCTCAAACAATGGGGCGAAAGAAAGGATCATTTATACTATTTGACCGATTTTGGGTCTTTAAAGAAAAAGGGATTTGAAATTGTTATGGAATTCATCCAAAGGTTTAACAAGTTGTATAATAAGATCCCCACTGAAGTTAAACCATCTCAACCTGCTGCCAAAGTAACTTTCGTAGGAGATTTTGAACCCGATTTCACTCTACTATTAAGAGAAAGGAGAGGGGCTGACCTAACCTGAATGCAGGACGATGCTATGAAAATTGATTCAAACATGATGGCTTCGGGTAAATTAAAAACGAAAATTGAGACGGGAAACAGGGAAACTAGACGTCTCAGAGAACAAGCAGGTCCCTCTGAATCTGGAAGATCCTCAGATGACAAAATGGATGACATGGCTAGGATAATAAAATAACTATCAAACAAAATCTTGAGAATGGAGCTAGATCAATCCAAAGCAGATCAATTCATTAAGAGAGATTTCAAGAGAAATCCCAATCCTCAGTTCCAACCAAGACAAGTTAAAAACGAAGACCAAAAGATCCAAGAACCTCTGAAAAATGAAAATTTTGTAGGGGGAAATGATATGCAAGAGTTCAAAGACTTGGAAGAAGATGTAAACAACTTAGGCAACGACTGTGTACAACCTCACTTAACCAAAGAATATTATGAGAAGTCCCTGAACATGGAACAATCATCGGTTGAAGACAAAAATGGCGTTGATGACTTCCCTTATCAAGGAATGGCCGAACTCCATCACAAGTACAGTCTAAGACCCAGAATCAAACCTGTGTCAATTGCGCAACCCAAGAAAATTTTGCCTAGGGGCAAAATATACGAGCCCATTGAGAAAGAGATCGTGATGTGAAATAACATAGGGGTAGATTCATAGAATACTAATGTAAAAGGGGTCGAAGCCCAAGCGAGAAAAAATAAGACAGCTGAAACACAGACACCTGAAACCAGAAACACTGAAATTAAAACAGTGCTACTAAATAAAATGGATCGGAAGGAGCCCAAGGTTTTATCCAAGGAAACAGATAAAACCGCGGGAGTTTTCTTCCTAGAAAGCGAGATAAAAAAGATAAAGATACCCATAACTTTGGTCGAGTTGGCGAAGAATCCTGTGTACCAATAACCAAGATGATAAATTTTTCATATCTGGAGAGTCACTCCGATGTGATAAATATGGAAGATGACAAGCCTAATATCACTTTTGGTCCACATTTTGAAGGTGCGAGAGATACTGTCACCCCTTTCTGTATTACCCTGAAAGTGCATGATCGGTTGTTACATAATTGCATGCTGGACTCCGGGGCCTCTCATAACTTAATGTCAAAATCTATTATGGATAGACTAGGCCTTGAAATCACCAAACCCTATGGAGATCTTTGCTCGTTAGATTCAAGGAGAGTTAAGTGCATGGGCATGATCAAAGATATAGTAGTCACCCTCACCCAGATTCCGGTGAAAAACATCCTAATGGATGCAGTTGTTGCTGATATACCCCCGAAGTATGGTTTACTATTATCTAGATCTTGTGGGGCCAAGCTCGAGGGATCCCTTCAGCTAGATATGACCTATGCCACAGTCCCTATTTTTGGTGGACAGTTCGCATGGTTATACAAATAAACACGTTTGGCATATACGGTAAGTGATCCACAGAATCCTAACAATTACCCAGTTTACATCACTGATCAAGACCTAGGAAATTGTATTATGTCCTTTGACGATACTGAAGAAAGTTGTGCATAAGAAGGTGACACCGATGAAATCGAAACCGAAAAGACAGCTAAAAATATGCACAGCACTGGAACTTGGAAAATTTTCTTTGATGGAGCTTTGTCGTGTGAAGGATCGAGTGCGGGAGTGCTTTTCGTAGCACCTAAAAATGAATTCGTCATCCCTTTCTCCTACAAGCTACAATGGGACGTAGACTGCACAAACAACGTTTGTGAATCTGAAGCTCTAGTCCTGGGTCTGGAAGTTGCCAAGAAGTTGAACATAAGGAACTTATAGGTTTATGGAGATGCTGAACTAATTGTGAAGCAGGTAAACCAGTAATATCAGGCCAAGCACCCGAGACTGAGGTCTTACAGAAATTGCACCTGGGATCTAATGAAAAAATTATTTTCATCAGTGAAGGTTCATTTCATCCCACGAGCCGAAAACCAGCAAGTTGATTCACTGGCCAAAGAAGCTTTGACTTTCGTACCCTCTACCTCTTTCGAATTAAAGTACCACATAGAGGTAAGGCACAGACCATCCATACCAAACAACATACAACACTGGCAAGTCTTCAAGGATGACAAACAGATCATAATTTTTTTGGAAATGGTGGGTGATTTCTCCGAAACCCACATTGACCAGGAGAACCAAAACAATCATACCTGGATTATGCAGGAAGGGGAGGAGCCCCAAGAGTTTCGAGAAAAAATTGCAAATCATCGCCTGCTAGTGTTAAAAAGTAATCAGATCCCTAAGGGCCTAATACCTCTGGAAAGGTTGTTTGATCAAAATGACACGCCTCTGAAGTCCACCTTGCAGCCCCAACTGGAGGAGGTCGAAGACTGCGACATGGGAACCACCAAAGAGCTTAGAATACTGAAGCTATCAAAGTACCTTCCTCCTGAGATAAAAATCAAGTATAAGGACTTACTCGGGCGGTATAAAGATGTCTTTGCATGGTCTTATGAGGAGCTCAGAACCTATGATACCTCGGTAATTGAGCACAAGATACCTTTGAAGCCTGGTGTTAAGCCCTTCAGACAAAAGCTCAAACAAAACAACCCCATTTTGTTGCCTATGGTCGAAAGAAAAGTGAAAAAGTTGCTAGACGCAAAAATTATTGTACCTCTCAGGTACTTTGACTGGGTGGCGAATTTAGTCTCAGTTAGGAAGAAAAGCGGGGAGATCAGGCTGTGTGTAGACTTTAGAAATATAAACAAGTCCTCCCTCAAAGATAACTATCCTCTAACCAAAATGGATCACGTTTTGGAAAAAGTAGTCTGGGAAAATAGGATGTTGATGATCAATGGGTTTTCCGATTATAATCAAATTGTCGTCAATGAACATGATAAAAAAAAAACATCTTTCACCACTCCTTGGGGCACATTTATGTATGAAAAAATGCCTTTTGGTCTGATGAACGCAGGTGATACCTTATAGCGTGCTATGGACATCGCTTTTATCGGTGAAAAGGATAAATTTGTGGTTATCTACCTCGACGACCTGATTGTCTTCTCCAAATCGGACGACGACCATCTGCTGCACCTAAAGCAAACATTTGAAAAATGCCGAAAATTTGGTTTGTCTTTGAACCCCAAGAAGTCTCACTTCAGTATCCAGGAAGGTAATCTCTTGGGTCACATTTTATCTCGAACGGAATCAAAATCGACCCTAAAAGGGTGGAATCTATAGATACCATAAATATTCCTAGGAATATAAAAGAAATTCAGTCATTTTTAGGAAAAATAATTTTTTTGAGAAGATTTATCCCAAACTTTGCTGAAATCGTGAAATTGATCATAGATATGCTCAAGAATAATGGCGAAGTGAAATAGATGGCAGAGGCTAAAGCATCGTTTGCACGCATCAAGAAATTTATCAGCGAAGCGCCCGTATTAACGAGCCCTGATTACCTAAAGGATTTCCTGATTTTCTCATTCACCTCCGAACACACAGTGGCGGTAGTACTCCTCCAAAATAATGAAGAGGGTTTCAAGAAACCAATATCCTTATTTAGTAAAAGTCTTAGAGATGTTGAACTAAGATATGATATAATTTAGAAACAAGCATATGCTATGGTTAAGGCTTTGAAGGCTTTTAGAACTTACGTGCTACACTCCAAGGTAATCACATATGTTCCCACCAGTTCTGTGAAGGATATATTGGTCCATCCTGACAGTGATGGTAAGAGGGGTCAGTGGCTCGCTAAAATCCAAGAGTTCGACCTAGAGTTAAAACCGATGAAAATAGTAAAGGGACAAGATCTGGCTAAGCTCTTGGCGGAATCAAATTTCAGAGTGCTCGGAATAAATAACCTGCAAGGATATGAGGGACAGGGGGACGTAAATGATCTCAACGACCAATTAGCGATCTCCAGAATCGAAGAGAATTTTTTCTTATCAGATTGGTATAAATATATAGTGGCCTACCTACTGACCCTGAAATGCCCTAGCAATCTGTCTCCAGCTAAGGCCAGGACACTAAAGTTGTATGCGGTGAAGTACTGCATATCCAAAAGTCAACTGTATTGGAAGGACCCCTTAGGTTTCCTACTGGTTTGTTTGGTAGAATCAGAAACAGAGGGGGTCATAAGAGAATTCCACGAAGGTGTGTGCGGAGGGCATCACGCCTGAAGGGAAATAGCTTATAAAATACTGAGAGCAGGATATTATTGGCCTAAACTTTTCTCAGAGGTCAACATCAAAGTCAGAGCCTGCAACCCTTGCCAGTTGTTTGCAGGAAAAAAAAATCTCCCAGTGCTACCTCTGGTTCTTGTCAAAACCGAAGCCCCTTTTAAACAATGGGGATTAGATTTTATAGGTGAAATCAACCCACATTCCAGTGCTCAACACAAATGGATCCTCACTGCCACAGATTATTTCACCAAATGGGTGGAGGCCATTCCCACTAAGAATGAAACCGATTCAGTGGTGATAGATTTCCTGGAAGAGAGAATACTATCCAGGTTTGGTTGTCTCTGAAGAATAGTGGCGGATAATGCCCAGGCATTCAAGTCTATGGCTATGGTCAGCTTCTACCAAAAATATAACATCGCATTGGGCCACTCCACAGCGTATTACCCTCAAGGTAATGGGTTAGCCGAATCATCAAATAAGAGATTGATTACCATAATTAAGAAGGTACTAAGTGAAAACAAAAGATCTTGGCATGTACACTTAAAATACGCCTTATGGGAAAACCGGATAGGTACGAAGAAATTCATTAGTACTTCTCATTTTCAAATGGTGTACGGGACTGATGTGATTTTACCTATAAATTTGGTGCTTCCTATAATGAAGATCTGGTAAGATGAGAGAGAAGAGACAAACCACATCACTATAAGAATAAATCAGTTGATCGAGGTCCAACAACACAGGACCGAGGTAGATGCAAGGATGCAGAAATACTAGGACGACATGAAAGATATGTTCGATTGTAAATCCAAAAATAGGGATTTCCTCCCTGGCGATTTGGTTTTGAAATGGGATGCCAGGAGGGAAGATTCGGCAAAACATGGTAAATTTGATCATATCTGGTACGGACCGTTCAAAGTCTCAGCTTCTGAAGGGAAGAATTCATTTCTGTTAGAGAATTTGGATGGTGTGACTCTTAGTGCCCCTGTCAATGGGCATTATTTAAAGCACTATATGCAATAAATCTATTCTGGAATTCCATTATACATACCGGTTTGTTTTCTCTTTTCTTTTCATAAATTTTTTTGGTAAGTTCACTTTCATCTTGAATAAAATAGGTTGTTGATTTCCTAGGAGTAGAGGCATAATTTTTGACACCCAGGATCCCATAAATCCTGAAGACCTGATACTCTTCATGTTGTTTCATACAGGCCTCTGAATTACAACCCAAACAACGAAAGGAGAAAGGGACAGTCATGTATCCGGAAATCGACCCTTCCAAAACAGGTGATAAAGAATGTTTTTTCAAGAAGAATATGAAGTGGTAAGGAAAAAAGATGAAATTCCAGAGTGTCTGGGTTTTCAAATGAATATCTTTTAAACATAGTAGTAGTCTCACAAGTATGATGTGTTCGGTTGGGTCGGGATTGCACAATAACATCCAGTTTTTTGGGGGCCCATGGCCTACTCACTTTCCCTTTTTCACCCTTGTCCCTTTCTCCTTAAGCTCTGACACCTGCCCATACCATCCATAGAGGAAAAGAGTTTCCTCTTCCATTTGGGAAACTAGCGAGCATCTCCGGAAGTAATTTGGCCTTCACAGTTTCTTGGTCCCCTACTGAATAAGGCCATGCATGGGCGGACCTTAACTCTCTTAATTCTTTCAACAGTTTTCAAATGGTTAAGTCTTGCTCAAAAGAAGGCCCCTGGGAATGAGTTCCCCCCTTTGTTTTCCTGCAAGCTAGGGCATTGTGAAGGATAAGAGAAAGTTAGTCCAAAGCAATCAAACCAAGTTGATAGGCCTCTGTTGGAAATTTTACGCAAATACCACCACTGGTATTACTTATACATTTTGATTGCCCCCACTTCA